>JAPYXV010005458.1:0-10518 GCA_028533065.1 Trachops cirrhosus | reverse complement strand
TACAACTAAAGTACAGAACAACCATCACTCAGAACCATCAGAAATCAAATTAAATGGAAGTCCCACAACTATGGAATTAAAGAAACCACATCCATTCAGACTAGTAGGAGGGATGGAGATGTGGAATGGGTTGGTCCCACATCCATGTGTGGTAGACACAAATTTGGAAGGGATATCCTGGGAGCTAGGAGTCCCAGCCCCACAACAGGACCCCCAGATCAGGGTTCCAGTACCAGGAAGATAAGTCCCCTTATGGTCTGGCTGCAAAACACAGCAGGGATTGAGTGGGTAGAAGAAACTTACAGAGTCCCAAACAGTTCCTCTTAAAAAACCACAATGGACTTATTCAGACTCACTCCCTCTGAGCTCCAGCACCAGGGTAGCAGCTTGAAAGCCACCAGTGGCATCCAGGGAGGAACTGAAGTGTCTGGCATCAAGGCCAGAGCTGGGGGACAGCTTTCTCTCAGACAGAAAGACAGGCGGAGGCCACTGTCCCTTTGTTGAATGCTCCACCACACAGTGCCAGCAGGTGGGTGCCGTATCTGAGATTCCATCAACCTGGCTAACACTGTTTGCCCCACCCTGGAGATCCCCTGAGGCTCCATCCCAGCCAACTTACAGGTCCACCCAGCTGTTAACAGTCGCTTTTCCATATGAATAGCTGATCTTGGCTCATGCACCACAACTTCCTAAATCCTATCAAATAAGCAACAGCCAGCTTCGGTGAGTCTCTTGCACTTGTACCTCCTGCTAAGTGATCCATCCCTGGCACTAGCAGCAGGCAGCCTAAGTTCATAGTTTGGCTTTTCCTGTGTATCTCCAAGCACAGCACAAGTGGCAGCTATCATAGACTGCTGCATAGCTCATGCAGGATGGCACCAGGCAGAACACAGGTGGGGCTGACCTTGGCCTGCACCACTTGGAAACCCCCAGAGCCTATGTACCCAGTGGACAGCTATAGACCATGTTGGAGCACCACCAATCTGCCCCTGCACAGATGATCCTCCGTGGAAGGAGAGGTTAGAGGTTGGTGGTCAGTGGTCACAGCCAGTCCTTGCAGCTGACTGCCCCGGGTAAATCCCTCCCATTGACATGCTAACAGCAATCAAGGCTCAACTAGAAAAGGAGGGTGTGCCCAGCCCACATGAAGGGAACTCCTTAAGTACCCAGAGTGGGTGATAGGGGAGGCTGTGCCACTGCACCCTATAGGACACCTAGTAATTAGGCCACACTACCACAACACAGAGTCAAAGCAGCTCTACCTAATACATAGAAACAAACACAGAGAGGCTGCCAAAATGAGGAGACAAAGAAACATGCCCCAAATGTAAGAACAGATCAAAACTCCAGAAAAAGAACTAAACAAAATGGAGATAAGTAGTTTATCAGGTACAGAGTTCAAACCACTGGTTATAAGGATGCTTAAGGAACTTAGTGAGGACCTCAGCAGCATGAAAGAGATCCTGTCAGAAATGAAGGATACACTAATTGAAATAAAGACCAGTTTACAGGGAAACACCAGAAGAGTGGATGAAGCCAAGAATCAAATCTATGATTTGGAACATAAGAAAGCAAAAAATAACCAATCAGAACAACAACAAGAAAAAAGAATCCAAAAAAACCAAGGATAGGATAAGCAGCCTCTGGGACTCCTTCAAACATTCCAACATTCACATCATTGGGGTGCCTGAAGGAGAAGAGAAAGAACAAGAAACTGGAAATCTATTTGAAAAAATAATGAAAGAAAATTTCCCTAATTTAGTGAAGGAAATAGACATGCAAGTCCAGGAAGCACAGAGAGTTCCAAACAAGATAGATGCAAACAGGCCCACTCTGAGACACATCATAATTATAATGCCAAAGGTTAAAAAGATACAGAGGATCTTAAAAGCAGCAAGAGAAAAGAAGTTAGTTACCTACAGGGGAGTTCCCATAAGACTGTCAGCTGATTTCTCAAAAGAAAGTTGCAGGCTAGAAGGGATTGGAAAGAAATATTCAAAGTGATGAAAGGGCGGGCCCTACAGCCAAGATTGCTCTATCCAGAGAAAATATCATTTAGAATCAAAGAGCAGATAAATAGCTTCCTGGACAAGAAAAAACTAAAGGAGTTCTTCATCAACAAACCATTATTATATGAAATGTTAAAGGGACTTAAGAAAAAGATCAAAACTATGAACAATAAAATGGCAGTAAATACATATTTATCAAATGAATCTAAAAAACAAACTAAGCAAACAAGAACAGGGACAGAATCATGGACACTGAGAGTATTTTGATGGTTGCCAGATAAGAGAAGGATGTGGAGGAATGGGTGAAGAAGTGAGAGGTTTAATAAGTACAAATAGGTAGTCACGGAATAGCCACAGGGATGTAATGTACAGTATAGGAAATGGAGTAGCCAAAGAGCTTATACACATGACCCATGGACACGAACAATAGTTTTGGATTGCCTGAGGGAGTAGGGACTGCTGGGTGGAGGGGGGTAAAGTGGGTAAAACTGGGAGAACTATAATAGTATAACCAGTAAAATATAATTAAAAAAATAAAAAGCAATATCTTCTTATACAGGAAGATGGTAAAGAATAACATAGCAGCAATTCTCCATGTTTTATATGCAGCCTCTTGCAGCTTCCCAAGGGTATATGGGCTTCCCAAGAAGCTTTGGGCATTCTCCTCATTTTCATTTACAGTCATGTATCCTGTATGACATTTTAGTCAGTAATGGATCACACATACAATGGTGGTCCCTTTGGATTATAACAGAACTGAAAAGTTCTTATCTCCTAGTGAGGTCCCAGAAAAATTATTGTAGAATGTATTAGCTCACATTAACTCCCGTTTGTTGTGATGCTGGAGTTAACAAACCCACTGCACGGCCAGTCCTAAACAAGGACGGCACGTAGCGTCATGTATAGTATATGCCACTCGGTGATCATAACAACCAGCCATGTTACTGGTTCATGTATTTACTCTATTATACCTGTCATAGTTACTCTACAGTGTGCTTTCTACTTATAAAAAAGAACTTACTGTAAAACAGTAGCTGTGCTTCATCGCCAGCAACCTCATGCATCTTGTGTTTACCATGTCTCTCAATGGCATTGTTTTTCTTGTGCTTGATTTAATCTCATGTTGTTTTTTACAGCAACTCACTGTACAGGCTTGTAGCTGAGGAGCGGCTGTACCATATACCCTCAGTGTGTAGTAGGCTGGACCGTCTAAGTCTGTGTACATGCACTCTATGATGTTTCCACAACAATGAAATTGCCTAAACATTTCTCAGAACGTATTCCAGTGCTAAGAGGCACATGACTATATTTGACATCGTTAAGCAATGACTCATATTTGCTCATGTCTCATCTTTAGATAAGCTCATTTCAACTCAACAAATGCTTACTGAATGAGTATTATGGGCCTTTAATGGTCTGGGTGCCAGGGGTGCCAAGATGGATTAGACCTCCATAGCCCTGTTGTGTGGGAAAATATTACCCTTTCTCCAAGAGTTTTCTGAAGCATGAAGACTTTTACATTGACTCAATGTTTAAATAAAACACTTCTCAGTCATCAGCGTTTCACGCTGACTCCTTCTGAAGTCTTCCTACACAGGATTATTATTTTTGGTACCTTGCTGGAAGGAAGGAGGCTGGACAGGATAACCTTCAAAGGCCATGAGTTTTTCTCTTTTATTGGTCTAGCCCTATTCAACAGCATAATACCAAGACTAAGTGATGGCATGGTAAAGAAAAAGAGAACCGTTAATCTGGGAAACTGACAACCAAATTCCTTAACAAACTAAGCACAGCATTTCCTACTTCAGCATGTTAACCTCCAAGGTCAGTGTACTGACTGTCAGTAACTCACTTTAAACTGTATCTATAATGGGACTAACCAACAAAAGGAACTTGGTAAACACAGTCTGGGGTAGAGGATGGGGATAAACACAGGTGAGGGAGGAAGCGTTGGTGAGAGCCATTCACAGAAAATGTTTGAAGGTAGGGAGGGGAGCTTGGGGCCTCCAGGGGGATCCAGGCTTCACAGAAAGAGCTTCTGTTTTCCAGTGTCCCCACTGAGGCTGTCTGGAAGCCCTGTTGGAACCTGTCCCCTCATCTTGGCAGAATGCTGGCCTTCGCAGAGCCAGGCCAACTCTGACTTAGTTTGGGGTAGTTGGTAAAGCAGGAATGTGGAAGTAGAAAATAGAAAAATGACTCTGAGTCACTTGAGTTGTTTTCTTTTTACCTGTATCATACAGACCCTGACCTTTAACACACCCTTTTAATGCGCTCTTGACCATGACCTTTAAACACACCCAACCCTGGGCCAATCCCTCCATCCATTAGTTTTCAGATTGAAAACAGGGCACCATCTATTGCTGGAGCAAATCATTTAACTGCCAATTGGCTCCACATCAAACCCACACTTCGAGGTCTGTCTGAGTCCTCAGGGCTGTTCCAGAGTCACCTGCTCAACCTACGAACTCCCTCTCCTGTTCACAAACAGATTTTCCCCACATCCTCCATTTGGGATCCTTCTCTCTCAAGGGGTGATCCCATCTCCTTTTTCACTAGGGGAGGGGCCATCTACTGCATTTTAGCTCCCTCAGTTTCCCTTCTTTGTATTCAGAAGTGGTCATTTCTGCCATTTCCTTTTGTCACAGATAGATTCTAGGATGACTTCCCATAATTCCTGGCTCTTCGTATTAGGATCCTTGTGGAATCTCCTCTCCTTGAGTGTGGGAGGGACCTGTGACTTCTTTCTAACCAACATAATATGGCAAAGGAGATATCAGTCCTGTGATCACATGACAGAAGATTGTAACTTCGGTCTTGCTAGCAGGTTTCCTCTGTTGACTCTCCCTTTCTGGCTGATGGAATAACCCACCACATGGAGAGGCCTACCAGGCAAGAAACCTGGGGAAGCCTCCAGCTGACAGCTGACAGCCAGCAGGGAAGTGAGACCCTTAGTCTGATAATCCACAAGAAACGGAATCCTGCCTACAACAAAGGAGTGGAGAAATGGATTCTTCCCCATCCAAGCCTCAGATGAGGCCCCAGTCCTGACCAACTAACTCCCTGATTGCAGCCTTGGGAGAGACCCTGAAACAGAGGATTCACTAAGCCACGCCCAGATTCCTGACCCACAGAAACAGTGAGAATGAATGTGTTTGTTTTCAGTTTCCACGTTTATGGTAATTTTTACACAGCAGAAGATAGCTAATACACTCCTCATTCTCTCCTTCCTCCAAGTCATAAATGTCTCTCCAATCCCTTTCCAAGTCCCTATTCCTTCCACACCTGTGCTTGATCCTACTGCTTTCTCTCTCTTTCAGGTTATTTCTCCAGGTTCTGAGTTCTTTAAATCCACGTCTCCACCCATGTTGTACACACATGTCCACAGTGGGGATTAATACATAGCCCTGCTGATCATTTTACTTAAATGCATTACCACCGAACATAAGGGCTGGCCTGACATTCCAATTATGTTTTTCTAGTCTCCTTATTCTCTAGGTCTTGCGTTCACATGTTTTCCTCCCTTCTTAAACCTCCAGTGTCCCTTCCGCCATCCTATCTTTGAGCTGATGCTCTTTGCTTCATTTTTCCCCCTCTGGGAAATAAAAAGTATCAGTAGAGGACATACACATATAACATCCACACCTCCCACCGCTGCATCTGCCAACTTACCTGCACCTGTGTCCACACACTTTGCTCCCCCTCTTGTTTCTCTGAGCTACGTACGGACTGGAACCTTGTCTAAGACCAGTCTCTCTCTGCAATCGATCCCACTTCCTTTCACCTGTCCATGTCCAGAGCACCAACATCCCTGTTATTTCTCCTGCGTCATCAACTTGCCCCTCTAATGGATTCTTTCCAGCAGTATAGAAACATTATAACTTCTCCCAAAAAGAAAGATAGAAAATACTTTCTTGGACTCATCTCTCTCTAGGTACCACTCCATGCTTCCTACTCTTTACCGCAAAGTTCCTCCCAACAGTTGCATAAACCCACTGTCTCTGATTCCTCTCACCTAATTCTCCTTTGAACCTCCTCAGCCAGGCAGCGCCACCTACTCCCCACCCCCCAGGACACTGCTGTCGTCAGGTCACCCATGACCTGGCTAAACCCAATGAATGATCTTCACCTCACTTGACCCTGCAGTGCAGGTCCTCCTCCTTTGAAACACTTGTGTCACCTACCTTTGGGACACTGCTCACCTGTGCTTCTCCTCCTCCTTTCTCACTGACCACTCATTCATTCTCCTTTGCTGAGTGATCATTTTCTCCCTTGCTTTAAATGTTGGGGGTGGGGGGTGCTCCAGAGCTCAGTCCCCAGAGAGATTCTTTTTCTCTCTGCATTTAAGTCCCCATGCGATTCATCCTTTTTCACTACTGATTTGCTGAGAATGCTCAAGGTATGCGTTCAGCCTGGATCACTCCCCTGAGCTTCAAACTCACAATCCCAGCCACCTACTCTGCATTTCCACTTGGGTATCTAAGGGCATCTTAAAGTTGTCATGTCTAAAAGTGACCTCCTAACTTTTGACCCCAAACTACTCCTCTTGATATGGCTCCCTTTCAGCAACTTCCAGTTTTTAATTCCCAAAGCCATGGAGTTTCCTTGACTCCTCTCCTTCTCTCTAATGTCATGTGAAATTCATGAGTACGTTATGTTGGCTGCACCTGCAAAATATAGCAGGCTCCAACCTCTTCTCATCTCCTCTACTGCCACCATTCCAGCCCAAACTTTCCATCCCTATTACTGGAGTAACCTCCATAATGTTCTCCCAGCTTCTGCCCTTGCCCTTCCTTTATCCATTATCAATATAGTAACGAGATTGGTCAATTTAAAACACAAGTCTGATTACATTACTCCTCTAACCAAACTTCAGGAGCTTCCAATGTCACTTAGAATGAAAGTCAAAGTCTGCTGATGAGGCCTTATGTGATCGGCCCACCACCCCCGTTCCTCTCATTATCCCTCCGAACCCTTCTGCCACCGATCCCCTAACTCACTCCGCTCCAGCCACACTGACCTCCTTGCCATTCCTCCAAACACAAGCATGTTCCACCTCGAGGCCTCCACCCTTTCTGCTTTCTCCATCTGGATTGTTCTTCCCCCGTAGTCACAGCTATCTCGCACCTCTTTAAGGACTTATGCTCATATGTCCTGTCCTCAGCAAGGCCTACCTTGACTTACCCTGTTGAAAATTGCAACACCCAAAGCCAAGCATTTCATTTCCTTCTTCCATGTTTTATTTTTCTCTTTATGACTATAGGACACACTCTTTTATTTTACTTATTTGTTTTGTTACTTGGTTGTTGTCTGCCTCCCACCTTAAAACATAAACTGCTTGAGGGCAGAGACATCTGAATATTTCTTGTTCACTCCTATACCATTAGTGCCTGGCACACAGTAGGTTCTCAATAAGTAATTGTGGAATGAATGCTATTGTTGAAAAGTACTTGGCCTTGGTTTTGAAGTGACAGTTAGGGTTAGTGGGGACAAGAGGGAACGAGAGAGCTCATGCTGCCACTCCCCACCCATATATGGGACTAATAACCTATATTTGAATGAGCTCCACATTTATAGCTCTGGTTTCCAGCTTCATATCTCTGGTGCCCAATTAATGTGTCTATGAGAAACACAGAAGGCCCACATTCTGAGTTTATGCTCCATGTAGTTCTCTTTTTGTGTTTCTCATCTCCGAACTACCAGTCATCCAGACGAGAAACGGTGATGGATTACACTGTGCTAACAGGTGCTGAGCGCCGGTCCTGTGCCATCCAGAAGGCCCGGTGCTCGTACCACAGGGCAAGGCATGCGGCCCCTCCCCTCCAGGAGCCAAGTTTGGTGCAACAAGCACTGTGATAGAGAAATGCAGGGCCTACTGTTCATTTTTCCAAAGGGGCAATGCCTATTTTTTATGATTATTAAAATATTATACATGCATTATAAAAATTTGATTAAGTAAATAAATGAAGTAGGAAATGAAAATTACCCAAAACCTCACATTCAA
The DNA here is from genome assembly GCA_028533065.1 of Trachops cirrhosus. NCBI lineage: Eukaryota > Metazoa > Chordata > Mammalia > Chiroptera > Phyllostomidae > Trachops > Trachops cirrhosus. Next base: position 2,508 of record JAPYXV010005458.1, on the reverse strand, counting down.
GAAAGAACTGGTTTTTGAACAAACTGAACAAAAACAGACTCATGGAAACAGAGGCTAGAGGGGTGGTTGCCAGAGGGGTGAGGGGTGGGCGAGGGTGGACAAGGCGAAGAGAATATAGTCAATAATGCTGTGATAAGCGTGCAGGGCGAGTGCTAGAATCAGTGGGTGAGCACACTGTGAGACATAAAAGTGTCAAATCATGATACTGCACACCTGAAACTAATACAACCAATAACATCGTGTACCAACTATACTTAAATTTAAAATTTAAAAAAAAAGAACTGTTTTTAACAGGTTGGTGTGTATTCCTCCAGACATTTTTCTATGCAGATTTAAAGATAGCTAACATTTATTGAATTCTTTTTATGGACTAGATACCCTGCAGTGTGCTTTAAAATCAACTAATTTGAACCTCACAGTGATCCTCTGAGGTAGGTACTATTAATATCCCCATTTTACAGACAAGGAAACTGGGGTTGAAAGAGGTCAAATAAAACCCCAGTGGTTGTAAGGTGTCTATCAGTCAACGCAGGCTGACTTAGGCTACGGTGCCAACATCAGGGGTGACATAACAGAGGTTCACTTCCTGCTTATGCTGATGGACAGTGTCAGCCTGTGGCTCTGCCCCACGTGGTCTGCGTTCCAGGGCCGAGCTGAAGCCTAAGGAGCACCCTCGGTCTGGGAGCTAGATGATCATCAGAATATGAGGAAAAGAGAACAAGACAGAAGAAAACCATGGCTCTTAAACCATCTACTCAGAAGGGGCAAACCTCATTCCTGCTCTCATTTCCTTAGCCAAGCAGGTCACATGACAGCCTGGTGTCAATGAACAGGAAAGAATAACCTTCCCTAGGAAGAGGCAGTGAATATTTTCAAGAATAACACAATCCACTGGGAGTGCTAAGCTTAGATTTTTAACCCAATCTGCCTTTAGAGCTTAAAAGCTCAACTACTATGCATACATATTTTTTAAACTTAAAGGTAGGAACTCTGCACATGGTCAAAAAATCTCCTCTTAAATTTTATATATATATAATTAAAAAATGTAAAAATACACAATTTATTTATTTTTAGAGAAAGGGGAAGAGAGGGAAAGAAACATCAATGTGAGAGAGAGCCCCAACCAGGTTCTGAACCCACAATCCAGGCAAGTCCCCCGACTGGGAATCAAACCAGCGACCTTCTGCTTTGCGTGATAATATCTAATCAACTGAGTCACACCAGTCAGGGCCAAACAACCTCTTTTTAATGTAATCTATATTGGACATCTTCTTCTATTTGTTCAAACAGACTTAGAGTATTCTTTTTTTTCTTTTTTTAAGGTTGCAGGCTTTCATACGGGATATCCACCATTCCACCTGTTGAAATCTTCCTCATCCCAAAGGTCCAACTTGGAGGTCTCACCTGGGAACTGACTGCACCTCTCAACACTCGGGGTGCATTTGGTGGACGCTTCACTTCTGTGCTGTACGTGCCTTGTCTTGCAGGTGCTTGTGTACATGCCTGTTTCCTTCCCAAGTTTTGAGCACCTTGCAGCAGGGATCACGTCTACCCAGAGATAAAGATTTTTACCCTCCCATGCCTGGGCGTGCTCAACAGAGAAGAGACACTGTCTGCTGAGTTGGCAATATTGTGGAATTATCCTCTGTGCTCTCTGTTACGTCCGTTACCTATGCCGGTTCTTTTGTATTATTTAAATTTAGTGACCCCTTCAGAATTTGTGCAGCATTTGTTGGTTAAAGGGGTCCTCAACTGGTTCTGCCTTCTCACACTTGTTAAAATTCCAGCAGCAATAACAACGCTGGGGAAACAAAATGGCAAATAGATATTAACACTGCCCTTCTTCCTCCTTAAAGGAAGACTACTAGCGGAGAAACACAACCCAAATATCACCGTTGTTCTAAATCCTTACTGTCATCATCCGGAGGGTCCCGCTACACACTGGCGCGGGAGGGGTGTCGCCTTCACCCCTAGCTTCCCTGCCCCCAACGGGCTGGTTTCCCCTCCCAGGGTCCTCCCCCAGTGCCACCGGCCGGCTGACTCACCTCCTCCGTTCTTGTAACACAGATGTGGATGACTCCAGAGTCCAAGTCTGGATGTCTGAATCACCATGTGGAGGAGAGCTGTGTGCCAGCCAGAAACAGCAGCATTGGAACATGTAGGAGAAGTGAGCGCCACTCGGGACCCAGAGACTGCGCACCCGCGCACCCACACCCGTGAACCCGGAAAAGCCCAGGCACTCCCCGGGTCCTGTGAGGCCCAGGCCCCGCAGGTAGGAGAAGTGAGCGCCCCTCGGGACCCAGAGACTGCGCACCCGTGGACCCGGAAAAGCCCAGGCACTCCCCGGGACCTGTGAGGCCCAGGCCCCGCAGGTAGGAGAAGTGAGCGCTCCTCGGGACCCAGAGACTGCGCACCCGTGGACCCGGAAAAGCCCAGGCACTCCCCGGGTCCTGTGAGGCCCAGGCCCCGCAGGTAGGAGAAGTGAGCGCCCCTCGGGATCCAGAGACT
>JAPYXV010005457.1:0-10519 GCA_028533065.1 Trachops cirrhosus | reverse complement strand
AGTGGCAGTTCTCTGGTAAAGCTGCATGGTGATTCTCTCTCACAGGGCTGCGGGAATCACCACTCTGGCAAAACCATGTGGTTCTCCCCTCAATGGCTGCCGTGTCTCGGTTTAAATCCCCACACCAATCTTCCTCTGCAGCCCCATTTCTGACTCCTTCCACAATTGACTACACTTGCCAGCACTCTCAAATCCTTCCAGCTTTACTGGGCTGCCATCCTGAGTCTGGGCAGGCGTGGCCCCGTGTCACGGAGCCAATCATCTCCAAGCTCTTATGCAGGTGCTGTAACTCAGGGGACCTTTCCCCCCAGTTGTCTTGGGGGGGAAGTTACTTCCATCCCCCTGGCTCAGAGCATGGCCAGAGCTATTTAACATATATATGTAACCAGTTAAAGGTTATAGATGTGTTAAATGACTACACCAGAGGTTAGCTGCAAAGCTGTTGCTATGCAAAACAGCTCTCAATGGCCCTGCTCCATGTGTCCCTTCCCCCAACCCACACCTGTTTGGGGGGGGGGGTGAGGACATCCTAATATTTCCTGGAAACCTTGAGTTCTGGGCCCCATTTCAAATCCCTATTTGGGGCCCCCCTCTTGGCTGCACCCTGTAACAAAAATACAGAATTTAACATACTGTTACCCCTAAGAAGCTGGAGAGGAAAGTATTAGTAAGGATTATAGAATAAAGACCAATTAGAGAAAAAGAATATGAATCAAAAGAGTGAAGTCTCAAAGAAACAAAGGTAGACGTATTATAAAGTAAACAGTGAACGATTCCTTAACTATTTTAAAACATAGCTGGCAGCAAATGAATCCACATACTTTATTTTACTTATTGTTTAATAACTTTTACCTATAAAATAGAGGATAGGAGATTATATAGTGACAGTGCTCTAATAATGAGAGAGCACTAACACTAGTCCTGTCAAGACTGGATTCTAAGACTTGTTAAAAGGAAGTTGAGTTGCAAACAGACTAATCATCTTTCTCAAGTTCAGTTGCTAAAAGAAAGCCTGGAAATATACAGGATTCCTACTACTTAACAACTGAAAGTTTGCCTGTGAGAATTACCTAGAGCTTGAATTAATTTCTTAATATTGAAGAGAAGAAAAGATATAAGCAACTATGATCTGCTATTATACTATATCATGATTTTAATAAATGATAACTGGTAATAGATGTGAAAACAGCATTGTATGATATTGCTTTAAATTTATTAAAAATGTTCACTCATAAAATAAAGTAAGCCCAACCCATATGTTTCTGAGGAAAAGGTTAAATAGATAAGTACATTTTATCACCCTTTCTCCCTTTTTACTTGCTCCCTTGTCTTAATAACAATAGTAAGTGAAATATGGGAGTGAAAGCAAGGTATCATGAAAAAAAGTGTATCTGAGAAGGATATTCAGAAACATTCATAAGAAATAAAGAAAATTACAGATCTGCACTTATATTAAAATGTTGAGTTTATTTGTTTTTTAATTGTTGATGTTATTACAGATGTCTCCATTACCCCCCTCCTTATCTACCTCCACCCAACTCCAGCACCCCTTCCCTCTGGCCATCACCACACCGTTGTCTGTGTCTATGAGTTATGCATATATGTTCTTTGGCTCATCCCTTCACCTTCTTTCATCCAGCCCCCCCTCCCCTCTCTCCTATGACAGCTGTCAGTTTTTTCCATGTGTCCATGCCTCTGTTCCTGTTTTGTTCATCAGTTTATTTTGGTCATTAGATTACACATATAAGTGATATCATATAGTTGTCTTTCTCTGACTAGCTTATTTCACCAAAACTTACTATATCCATTTCTGCCTTCTAATTTCTATCTTTCATGTTACGTGACACTCCCCCACATTTGGAGATTGAAATGGAAAGGAGAAAAGGAAGACAATTTCAAAGCCTCTGCTAGTATTGAGGCAGATGAGACCACAAGTAAATGGCCCTTTATTTAGCAGAGCATATTAATGAGCCTTTGAATATAAAAAGATATCTATGAACCACTAGAGAACAGAACTGTGTACTGTTTTACATAATCATATAATGGGAACTGAGTAATTTTGTTTTTCTTGGGGAGAGGCTGTGCTATAATGAATTAAAGGAGCCTGATAAAAGATAATCATGGAGATATGAAGAGAGTGAGGAAACAGGCAAGAAGACAGAGGATTGTACCTGAGGACAAATATGCAATATGAGATGACCATTGGTGGAATGGCATGAACTTTTTGGAAGAAGGATGCCTAATGTTCAAATCTACATTATTAGCTACAAAGAAAACATTCTTCTCATTAAGTGAAGCCTTTCTAAAAGTCTGCAACTCATACAAATAACTCAGTGTGTGTGTGTGCACACATGCATACACATCCTGGAAAAGTCATATAAAAATACTTAAATTTGACATTTAGGTGAGCTCAGCAGTGACAATATAGGGCATCTATGGCAGGTACAATTTGAATAAGACTAAAAGTATAGTGAAAGCAGGAATTTAGGGGCAGCAGTGACCATGAGAACATGTGACTGAGAAATTTTCAGGAATTTTGTAAAGGATACATTTCTTCTAAAATATGAAATTGTATTTGCCTATTTAAAAGTGAGGCTTTCTTCACCAATTCAAGAGAACCTATGCAACCCAACATTCATGGAAGCACAATTTACAATAGCCAAGTATTGGAAACAACCTAAATGTCCATCAGTAAATGAGTGGATAAAAAATTATGGTCCATTTACACAATGGAATTCTATGTGGCAGAAAGAAAGAAGGAGCTCATACCCTTTCCAACAGCATGGATGGAGCTGGAGAGCATTATGCTAAGTGAAATAAGCCAGGGAGTGAAAGACAAATACCATATGATCTCACCTATAAGTACAACCTAATCAACAAAACAAATAAGTAAGCAAAATATAACCAGAAACACTGAAATAAAGAACAAACTGACAGTAACCAGAGGGGAGGCGGGAGAGGGTTAATGGGGGAAAATAGGGGAAGATCCATCAAGGAACAACAATAAAAAAATAGGAACATGTATAAAGGACACATGACAAAGCCAAAGGGTGTAGTTTCAAGGGTGGGAGGCAGGGATGGTTGGGGTGGGGGGCCGTGGTGGGGTAAAATTGGAGACAACTGTACTTGAACAACACTAATAAAAAAAGTGAAGCTTTATTAAATAATAATAAGACAGTGGTAGCTAATGAGATCCAGTGAACACCAACATTCAGTTTTGGTATTTCACCTGTATTTAGTCATAGGAGAATATAACTAGTTTAACACATCTAAAGCTGTAGCCTGGTAATTTAAACCACAAAAACTCACAGATACATATATGTATTCATACATATAGATATATGTATACAGAATTTCACTAACATTATGATATTATGTTTTTAGTCTTCTTTGTTCATTAGTGTTTTATTAGCATGATCATTTTATTATCTCAATAATAATTCTAAAGTTATCAATTTATAAGCTAGTCTATGATGGACTGTAGTAGTATATAGTCATTGCACTTAAATTCAATTATTTAAAAACAGTTGTCCAATGCTTACCTTGAGCCACATGATTCTAAACCTATGGGAGACAGATTACCCCAGGAAGTTTACAAACCAGAACAATAGTTTTCAAGGGTAGGTAAGTATTCCCACTCTCATTCCTTTTAGAGCCATTGTCTTTATTTCATGTTTGCTTTATCATTGATTAGCCTCAAGTAACTACAAGGTTATCATAAAATCAAAGGTAAATAAAATCAATAAACCCTTAAAATTCAAACTCAATATATTCAGAAACACTGATCTAAAAAGAAACAATGTTTCTGATAAAATGCTTATGCTTAAACTTCTGGAAACTCTTAAAGACTTCAACATTCAATTATTTCTCTGTCTTGCTGTAATTTCATGGCATGCCTCAGTCACAGGAATAGTATAATGTGGGAAAATGTTTCATTGTCAATAAATAGAAAGTATTATATTTAGGGAAATCAATGGAAGAAAACAGTTTTAAGATTACAAACTATTATATTCAAAGTCTTTATAACAATGAGAATTTAATGGTACCAACAAGTTAATAGAGCTTTAGCTACAATGACCAAATCTCCAGCAGACTTAAGTCTATGTTTGGTAATTATATAGTTGCTAAATGACTATTTAATCAAGTTACTATGAACTCCCATTTTTTTAATCCTCACCCAAGGACATAGTTATTGATTTTAGACAGAGAGGAAGGAAGGGAGAGAGAGAGGGAGAGAACATTGATATGAGAGAGAAACATCAATAGGTTGCCTCTGGTGTACACCCCCATCTGGGACTGAACCCACAACCTAGGCACGTGTCCTGACTGGGAATCAAAATCAAGACCTTTCAGTTTATGAAACAACACTCCAACCAACTGAGCCATCCCAACCAGGGCATGTGAACTCCTCTTATTGTAAATGATAAAATAGTCTACATTTAATTGGTTATAAAATAAACAATTCCTAGAGCACCTTAAAGACAATACAAAACAGCCCTGGCTGACATAGCTCAGTGGATTGAGCATGGGCTGTGAACCAAAGGGTCACTGGTTCAATTCCCAATCAGGACACATGCCTGGGTTGTGGACCAGTTCCCCAGTGGGGAACATGTGAGAGGCAACCACACATTGATGTTTCTCTGCCTCTCTTTCTCCCTCCTTTCCCCTCTCTCTAAAAATAAATAAATAAAATCTTAAAGAAAAGACAATACAAAATATGGGGCAGTGTTATAATGTATCTCATCCTCAGTCAAGTTATTTACAGTTTAGGGCTAGCATTCCTAAGCATATGCAATAAAACTTAAATTCTGTCTTCAATCTAGTTGGGGAAACAAGAAAAAACTTAGGGAAATGTCAAACAATACAGTATAGTACACAATTAACTTCTAAATTTTATGATATATATTATAAGTAGTCTAGTTGTTCAGAAAAATAAAAGAAAACAAAGAAGTCAGGAAAGATTTAATAAAAAAGTGAAACATGGTCATTGTCTCCTGTGTGAATGGTAATCAGATAAGTAAAAAATTGGCCCAAAACCAGCAAGTCCAGGGAGAAAAAATATAAGGAACCTAAAATTAGCATTGATGTTCTTGAGAAAGTAGATGTTTGACCATCATTCCAATTTAGAAAATATCTTCAGTTACTTACACTCCATTGTTCATTTTCTCTTTTTGTTAGTCTCCTGTGCTGCAAACCTGCTGTCTCCAGGAACTGCACTCACCTTCTCCTCCATTATGCTTACATTAACTCAATTCTCATTTTATAGAAGGAATAGCCTCAAGAATCTATTTAGATTGATGCCATAAATGTTGAACTCCTATTGTATGCCCTAAATCAGGCAAGTTGGAAAAAAGATATAAGCACAGAATACATACTATCAAACACTTTATAATTTTATTGAGAGAAAGAAAACTAATGGAGATAATGCAATAGTATACAATGTTGTGTAACAAAGAGTGATCATAAACCATGACACATATACCCCTGGTGATACATGAAAACCTATCCAAAGGATTTGTAGAAAAATGGAGATTTCTTAGATAATCAATTTTAGATTTTCAACTCCAAGAGTTCTTTCCCATGAGTTATCTGCTAGAGACCACACCTGCAGTCTGAAGATGCTCTTTCTCCTGCTCCCAATCCACAACCCCCTTCTCCCACTTCACCAAAGAAAAGCACACCTCTCAGCAATCAATGATTTTACTATAGTGCATTGCCACAGGAAGGAAAAACCTGTGGTATGCCAAACTAGTTGACAATTTGAAATTATGTTAATGAAGTTAATAAAATTAATGACTAATGGCTGAGTAATATTCTCAATCAAACTTAGGTAATTTCTAATTATTTGCTTTTAATAAAATTTAAGGAGAACCCAATTGAATTTCAACTGACAAACTAAAAACAATTTTGGTGATAAATTAGTACAGTCATGCATCATTTAACGATGGTGACACATTCTGAAAAATGTGTCATTAGACAATTTTGTCATTATGTGAACATCAGAGAGTGCACTTACACAAACCTAGATGGTACAGCCCACTACACAGCTAGGCTATACAGTATAGCCTATTGCTCCTAGGTATAATTTATACATCATGTTACCATACTGAATACTGTAGGCAGTTACAACACAAGGGTAAACATTTTTGTATCTAAACATATGTAGATATAGAAAGAAATATAGTATAGAAGATGAAAAATGGAAAACCTGGATAAGTCACTTAAAATGAATGCAGCTTGAAGGACTGGAAGTTGCTCTGGGTGGGTCAGTGAGTGGTGGGTGAATGTGAAGGCCTAGGACATTACTGTACACTACTGTAGACTTTATAAACACTGATCCACAAACCCTCCCCCTGCTCCCTTCTGATGGGGTCAGAAACAGAACATCACATCTGTCAGTGCTGATCGTGAACATGGATAAGGGCTGAACCGATTGGAAATATGGATAAGAAACCAGTTGGGTAAGGCATAGATCACCAGAAGGGAATGAAAGGTGGCCTGAGAATGAGTAGGAATAAGAAATCAAAGCCCTGGCTGGTGTAGCTCAGTGGATTGAGTGCTGGCTTGCACACTAAGAGGTCACAGGTTCAGTTCCCAGTCAGGGCCCATGCTTGGGTTCCAGGCCAGTTCCCCTGTAGGGGGTGTATGAGAGGCAACCATCAGTGTTGCCCTAGCTGGTATGGTTCAGTGGATTGAGTGCTGGCTTGCAGACCAAGAGGTCACAGGTTCAATTCCCAATCAGGGCACATTCCTGGGTTGTGGGCCAGGTCCCCAGTAGGGTACACTTGAGAGGCAACCACACAATGATGTTTCTCTCCCTCTCTCCCTCCATTCCCCTCTGTCTAAAAATAAATAAATAAAATCATTTAAAAAGAGAAATCAAGATTGAGAGATAAAAGAGTATAGGGGATTGTCATAGCAATGTGATTTCGACTATTATATGATGTTATTCTTTGTGATATTCATAAAAAAGAGGGAGTTGAGTATGGTTGTTCTTCAAAAAATTAAGAATAGAATTATCATACGATACAGCAACCCCTCTTCTGGGTATGTACCTGAAAATTTTTAAAACTTTTATTCACAAACATATATGCAACCCTGTGCTCACTGCACCACTATTTACAATAGCCAAGACATGGAAACAACCAAAGTGTCCATTAATAGAGGATTAGGTAAAGAAGATGTGGTACGTATATACTATCGAGTACTACTCAGCCATAAGAAAGATGAAATACTGCCATTGGCAACAACACAGATGGACCGTGACAGTATTATGCTTAGCAAAATAAGTTAGTCAGAAAAAGCTAAGAATCATATGATTTCACTCATGCAGGGAATATGAAACTGAAATTCACAGCCACAGACAATAGTATGGCAGTTACCGGAGAGAGAGTAGGAGCTTGATAAAAGGTAAAGGGGGTCAAATATGTGGTGACAGAAGATGATTTGACTTTGCGCAGTGGGCACACAATGCAATATACAAATCATGAATCATAGAAGTGTACACTTAAAATCTATATAAGTGCTAGAAACAACCTACGTGCCCATCAGTAAATAAGTGGATCAAAAAACTGTGGTATATTTACACAATGGAATACTATTCAGCAGAAAGAAAAAAGGAGCTCTTACCCTTCATAAGACCATGGATGGAACTGGAGAGCATTATGCTAAGTGACATAATCCAGGCGGTGAAAGACATATACCTTATGATCTCACCTATAAGTGGAAACTCATCAACAAAACAATCAAATGAGCAAAACAGAATCAGAGACATGGAAATAAGGAACAAACTGACAGTGACCAGAGGGGAGCAGGGAGAGGGATAATGGAGGAAAGAAGGGGAAGGGTCAAGGAACATGTAAAAAGGACCCATGGTAATAGACAACAGGGTGGGGATTGACTGAGGGAGTGGGGGATGAGCAGGGCAAGGGAGAGCAATGGTGGGAAAATTGGGATAACCATAACTTAACAACAATAAAAAAATCTATATAATCTGGTGATATAGATGGGAAGATGGCGGTGAGGTAGGTGGGAGTGGAGCCCAGTTCTCCTTGTGCCCAGCTGGAATGCCTAGCTGATGTTCCAAGGAACAGAGTGAACAGCCAATGGAATCCCAGCTTATACGAAGTTTAGAGGCAAAAAATTGCAGAGGACACTGAAAAACAGACAGTGAAGAGAGTGCGCTGGGACGGTAATATCCCTGGGATCTGTGCAGGGACCAAGGCTGCTGTGGCCCCTGCCTGGCATCTGTTGCAGGATACAGAGAGGAGAGTTAGAGCACTAGCTCCCTCCCCTACCAGAGCAGGGAGGGCAGCCTGGCACTAGGAGGGACCTGGGTGCTCGAAGTCACTGGGGGAAGTAGAGACAAAGTGGGAGACACATAGAGGTGGTACACATCTGCTGGGACAATGGACGCTGGCACCAGAGAAACTGGGGTGCCGGGTGACACCTGGAGAAGGGAGGAGTTGGGCTGTGTCAAACCCTGACTTGGATAGTCTCTGGACTGGTTGAAAAGTAGGGCAGTGTGAAAAGCTATGCACTTGGTAAGAAAGGTGGGCAGCTGCTTTGTAAGGAACTCTCCAGCAGCAGCTGGCATGCCCTGAGGAAGATTTCAGCTGTGCACACCCAGAGTGAGTGGCGGAGGGGAACCATGCACCCTGCCTATCTGGCACTGAGCACCAAGAGAGAGTAGTAGAGGGGAACTGTGCGCCCTGTTGGTCTGGCACTGCATGCCCAGAGACAGTAGCAGAGGGAAACCATATGCCCCACTTCTCTCAAGCTCCGCATCAGAGATTGACTCATGCTGTGAGCAGCTGAGTGGCTGATTTGAGCCTGGCAGCTCACAGAAGACCTGGGCCCAAGGCTGTGAATAGAGCAACCCAAACCTGGTCTCCATCCTCTCAGAACCAAAGGAAGAGAGAAAAGTGAAGCCCAGTCCCCTCTTCCTGTGCATCTAGGAAAACCAGGAGAACTCATGGAACAGATTTAAAGTCAGCAGGAGGCTTATTATTATCTTTTTTTTTCCTTTTCTATTTGGATCCTCTCTCTTCCTGCCCCCTTATTTTTTTCTTCTTCCAAGTGAGATGATAAGACGAGGAGTTACAAAGGGTCCAGAGACAGATTGAAAGGGGAGCACTAGCTAACCCCAAAAACTAAGAAACTGAGACAAATGTCACTTTGCTATCCCACAGAGCTGGCATTTTATTGTGTATGTGTATTATTATTATCATGCAATTATTTTTACCACTTTAATTTTATTAGTATTTTTATTTCTCTTTCTTATGTTTAGTTTTCCTCATTTTATTTCCCTGTTTAATTGCATTGTTTGACTGGTTTTCCTTATTCTCTCTGTATTGTATTTTAATTTTCCTTCTTTCACTTCACCCATGTTCCAATAACACACAATACTTGATTGGGTACTTTCTATTCTAGTTATCCAAGTCATATATTTCTTATCATATTATTGCTGTTTCAGTACTATTGTAAATAATTGTTGTTCCATACGATTGTACATACTACACAACAACCCTCCATGATCTTAGCCCACTTCACTTTAATCCTGAGCATTATTATTGTTGTGGTTAACTCTGTTGTCTTTCACACTACATCTACTTTCTATACTTTAATCTCACTATCTCATCATCTAACCTTGCACAAGTGCTCTGTTCTCTGGATTAAGGTCACAATCATCCTCCCCTCTAACAAGAGTCTTATCTCTCACCTTTTATAAAAAGTGACTAGTTGGGTGAAATATCACAGTTAACGGTATACTTATCCAAACAATCTCCTATCTCTTCTCTACTCAATGGTACTTTAAATCCCATAAAATACTCTCCTGCTGTCTTAATCCATTTTGCCTACCCCCTGCCACTGATCACATACAAGAATAGGTGGGAACTGTGAACATCAGTATACCAGCTGGAGGATAAAAACCACCAATAAAGGAACCACCAAAAGGTACAAACCCAAGTATAACAAGAGAGCCCACACAAACAGAAGAAACGGCAAACCTAGATCATCCAGTGAAGGAGATCAGAGACCACACCACTGAACCTCATAGAATTCCTACCATAGAAGTTCACCCTACAAAGACAGCTAACAAAGCAAAACATGAAGAAGCACAGAAACAAACCAAAAGAGTCAAATAAAATGGGGAGACAAAATATGACATGCAATCAAAGGGAATGGAAGACTCCCACTAAAAGAGCTAAACGAAATGTAGGTAACCAAACTATTAGCTATAGAATTCAAATTAATGGTTATAAAGATGCTCAAGGAGCTCACAGAAAACTACAAGGAACTGAATGAGAACCACATCAGCATGAAAAAGGAAATAGAAACTATAAACAAAAACCAGCAAGAAATAAACAATAAAATCTCAGAAATAAAAAACACATTAGAAGGAATTATAAGCAGGTTGAATAACACAGAGGATCAAATCAATGACTTGGAGAATAAGGTAGAAAAAACTCCTAGATAGACCAAGACAAAGAAAAGAGACTCAGAAACAATGAACAGA
>JAPYXV010005456.1:0-10520 GCA_028533065.1 Trachops cirrhosus | reverse complement strand
TTGGGTTTCTTGTCTTCTTCGAGTGGAGTCGTGTAAGTTCTTTATATATTTTGGAGATTAAACCCTTGTCTGAGGTATCATTGGCAAATATGTTTTCCCATACAGGTGGTTCTCTTTTTATTTTAATACTGTTTTCTTTAGCCATGCATTTTTGATTATTGTTTCAATTTCACTAGTTGTTATTGGTCTATTCAGGCTTTTTGCTTCTTCTTGATTCAGTTTTGACAGATTGCATGTTTCTAGAAATGTGTTAATTTCACCCAGATTGTCCAATTTCTTGACATAAAGTTGTTCATAGTAATTTCTTACAATCATTTGTATACCTGTGATTTCAGTTGTAACTTCTCCTCTTTCATTTCTGATTTTATTTACATGGGTCCTCCCTCTTTTTTTCTTGATGAGTCTGGTAAAAGATTTGTCAATTCAAAGAACCAGGTCTTGGATTTATCAATCCTTTGCGCATTGTTCTCTTAGTGTCTATGTCATTTAATTCTTCTCTGATCTTGACTATTTCCTTCCTTCTACTCACTCTGGGCATTTGTTGTTGTTGTTGCTCTAGTTCTTACAGAAGTAGTGTTGGGTTGTTTATTTGAGATTTTTCTATTGCCTTTAGATAGACCTATATTGCTCTGAACTTTCCTCTCTGTACTGCCTTTGCTGTGTCCCATAGGTTTTGGTTTGTTGTTTGTTCATTTTAATTTTTTCCAGATATTCTTTGATTTCTTCCTTGAACTCATTGTAGACCCATTCATTATTAATAACATGTTATTCAGTCTTCATATACTTGAATGTTTTTGATAAACTATCCTCCTGTTCTAACTCCTATAAATAAAACATTTAAAGACTCTATCACAACCAATACTTAGCAAACTTGTATTGTTGAAATAATGTCTATCTCCATGTAGTGTATTGTTCACTTACTATCACAATATGAAATTTATGTGTTTTTTAGAATTATTATTATGTAATAAGGAATTTTCTTCATATTGATAAATAAGAAGTAACTTCTCTCTCTTTTTGATCAATGAAACCAGATACACAGATACATCAATTAATAGATCAGTCCACTGATAACTTTTACAAAGGGCCTACATTAAAAGAGAGTGAGGTAAAGAAGCCTTAACTTTCCAACCTCTCTAAAATCGACTGAATAATTCAGGATGACAAATGAAAATAAACTTGATTTAAAATACCCTCAGTATGGTTCCAATTTAGTATATACAATAGCCTCCTTTTTCCCCAATAAATGAGGGTAAAGGGGAATCAGAAAGAGGCAATTAGAAGATGAGAGATTTAAGAACTGAAATGAAGGCCATTGATGGACAAAATGGAGAAAGCAACCACATCCAGTACAATGGCAAAGAAGAGAGCCTAGTTCATTAGCCTCACAGTGCTGTAGAGGACTGCAGCCTCAGAGGCATAAGGAAAAATAGAGGAAGAAGAGCTGAAAGGGCAGGATTGGAGAGGGTAGATAAAATGGGGAATTATCAATGGAAGTCTGTCCACAAAACCACAGAATTAGTTAGTTCTCAATATTCACTACTCACTTCTTCTTCTCAATGACAGAATGTAGGCAGCACAGCATTTTTATCCCCTGAGACAAAGTTTAGATAGGTATTTTGTTTTCTGAAGCAATTGAAATAATGATGCCTACACAATTTGGGCTTCTCAAGTGATCTGCCCTAGAATAGGCACTATCCAACTAAAGTTTTGTTAAGTGCCACAGCCTAAAATTCAGCTTCTAAAATGAAGACTGTCATGTAACAAACCCCAGTCACACAGGGAAAGCTGCCAGTTAGGTATTTTTTATTTAGAATGGTGTGGGAGTGAAAAATCATGACAGCTTAAAGCTCCTACTGAACGAACCAGGAAAAGTCCGTCTTCCTCCTTCTCTCTCTTTCTCCCTCCCTTCCCTTCCCCTCCTTTTCCTTCCTTTATGTTTCCTTTCCTCTCTTCTTTCCTTCTTTTCCCTCCATGGGGGCATTACCCAGTTGAGCATGGGCTAATGATCAAGACTTTCCCAGGCAGAGAATCACTGCTTGATAAATGAGTACTCTATAAAGCCATACAGGTCTGGTATGACAAACCAGGGGGCTTTGAAATGCATGGCTCATTTCCCACAGATCATTAGGTGAATCCCATTATTATGTAAGATGATAGAAGACTAGTTAACTAGCATGGCAATCTTCTGTAGTATTTGTATGTCTAGTTCCTATATGGTTTTATTTCCATTATTGTAACTGTTTCTCTTGTACATAATGTATAATATCGCTCTTGCTCCTTTTAAAATCCTATTTCTTTGTCTTTAATTTTCAGAAATTTTATTATGCTGTATCCCACTATGGATTTCACTGGATTCATCTTATATGATGTTCTTTCAGCTTCTTTCATGTGTAGGTTTATGCCTTTTGACAAACTTGGAAACTCTCCAGGCATTATTTCCTCAAATACTTTTCCATCCTTAAATTCTTTCTCCTATTATCTAGGATAGTAATACCAAGGATATTATATCTTTTCTTATATATCCACATGTCCTTGAAGCTCTATTTATTTTTTTCATTCTATTTCTCAAATTGAGTATTTGAGTATTTTGAAGTTCTGTCTTCAGCTTCACTAATTTCTTCTCTTGTCCCTATCATTCTGCTCCTGGGACCATCACCAAGTTTTATATACAGGGAGAGGAACAAGTAGGCATGTTTACAGAATCACAGCTGCTTTAGATTCTTTGAAGGGTGTTTTTAACATCAGTGTCATCATGGTGCTAGTGTGAGTTGATTTTTTTCTCTTTTAAGTTGAGATCTTTGTTGGTCCTTGGGATTAAGAGTGACTTTGAGTAAAACCTGTGTATTTTTAATATTATGTTATGAGATTTTGAATCCTGCTTAAACCTTCTCTTTTACCAGTTCTCCTCAGAGCTCTGGAGTAGGGGAAAGGGACACTGCCTCATTATTGCCAGGTAAGGTTAGAAATACAGGATCCACTCACACCTGCAATATAAAAGGTTCCTAATTACTATAAGGCTCAGGAGATAACAGCCTCTCCACTAACCTTCTGCTCATACCATTCTGGTGAGAGTGGAAGTGTGGTCACATTTTTTTCTGTGTTGTTTGGCAGAAATAGAGTAGTTATTGTTTAAGGGTGTACTGCATTACTAGGTTATTCCTTTGGCTAAAGAAGTTAGGCTTACCTTGAGGGCTTCCTTTTGTCTAGCCATGTGGTATTTCTGAGTTGCTGACTTCTCTAGCACCCAGTTTAGGATATATGAAGTCCCAAACTGGTCTGCCTTTCTCTTTCCAGCTTTCAAAGTATTCTTAGTTTGCTTTTTATATAAGACCCAGGTTTTTAAACTATATACAGTAGAAGAAAAAGGGAAAAGCATATCCAGTCTGTCCTTCTATAACCTTAAATCTTTATTTAGTAGTTTTTAATCATCATATAATACACTTATGTTTCCCTTTATATATTATCTATGTATATCATTTAAGAAATCTTTAGTTGTGCCAGGCACAACACCTAATTTTTCTCTGAGGACTTTATTAAAACATTTTAATCTCCAACTTCTCTAAAATAATATTTTCTATTTTAATCTATAGGTCAGTTTATATATTCATGTACCAATATTGCATTGTGTTAATTACTTTAATTTTATATTTAGTAGTGTAAATGTCTGCTTTCCATTTTCTTCTTTAAAATTATATTATATTTTGTATTTGTAGCCTTTTGCATTTCCATAAAAACCTTCAAATCAGTCTTTCAATTTCCCCTAGCAACACATTGCCTCCCCCTCTAAAAAAATGTAGCTTCTGGGATTTTGAAGTTTGATAGCATAAATATTCATTGATTTTTTAGGATATTGACATTTATGTAGGTCTTCTTTGATTCTCTAATAATGTTTTGCAGTTTTCGATGTGGAGGTTGTCTTGCATATTTTTTGTTAGATCATCCTAGCTTTTGAATGCTATCTGGATGCTAGAGCTTCTTCTAAAACCTTTTTTACCTATTATAAAGCTATAATAACTAAGATATAAAATCACAGGGTTGCTACAGTCTTGACTTAGGGATGACCAGCAAGATCTTAAGCCAAAGACATGAGTTGTGCTTTTGTGGAAAACGCAACCCAAAGAATTTCTACGTGCAATCCAAATATCAGAAATGCATGTTTTTCCCCGATGTCTCACTTGCCATAATTTTGCAAATATACTTCCATGCCATTAAAAAGTATTTACAAATATTATTTTAGAAAGGGATGCAGTGTTGGATATACTGTAATTTATCTGACCAACCTATTATCATCATTTCACATGTCTTGATGTTTTCCTGTTATAACTTACATCATAACTGCCCTTTACCAATATATATTTCCTAATAGCCAAAAATTACTTTCACATTATTACATTAGAAATGGATGATATTTGTATGATATTTGACTTCTTACATTTGCTCATTTTCTCACACAACTCTAGAAAATACTTTAGTTATGTTTATTAGTTTATTACAAAGGCTACAACTCAGGAACATCCAAATGGAAGAAATTTATAAGGCAAGGTATTGGGGTGGGGGTGGAGGCATTAACTTCCATGTCTTCTCCAGGTACATCATCAGCACAGCAAGTCAATGAGTACACCAACTTAGAAACTCTCTGAATCTCACTGCTCGAAAGTTTCTGTAGAGTTCACTCTTCAACCATACCACTCTCCACCATAGAGTTCTGCTCTGTGAGGCTTGGGAGGTGGGATTAAAAGTTCCAAACCTCTAATCATTTGGTCTCTCTGGTGACCAGCCCTATCCTGAAGCTATATAGAGGCCTGATGAAAATCATTTCATTGGTTTGTTTGGGAGGGGATAAATAACAAAAAACATTGTTATCACTCAGGAAATTCCAAGGGCTTTGGGAGCTCTGTGCCAGAACCACGGACCAAGCCCAAATTATTTTTGGTATTGTACTACACACACACACAGTATATACTACATACATAGAGTATAATACAAAAAATAATTATAATATATACTATTATGATACCAACATTATACATAATACACACACATACAGATGTGCGCACATACATGTATGTGTGTGCGTGTGTGCATACACATATGTGTATGTGTGTGTGCCATTTGCTGCCTTTTTCTAATTAATGAATTATTAAATTAGTTAATAAATGTATGTATTTATTCTGTCATATTTTTTGTAAGCAATTTTCACTTTGTTTTAAATGATCTTGGAAGGGAAGACATATTACTTTATAATGTTGTGGACAAAAAAAGGAGGGTCACATACTAAACCTGACAAGCTCAGGGAAGGTCCGGATGGTGGGTCTTATGCACTTGGAGACCAAAAGTAACCACATAAGATGGTCTACAATTAAAACTTCCTAACTAAACGCCAGTCATGGTAGGTAGTCATGTGGTAGGCCCCTAGGTATCATCTTCCTAGACAAAAGTCGGTCTTTATCTTAACTTAGCCTATAAGTGATCCTTTTGCATCTAAGATAACATACCCATGTAAAGTCAGAATAACCACAACCACTGCACCAGAGAATGTGACCACAAAACCCCTCAATGGTATCTTGTTCTTCCACATACCATCTCTAAGTGCTGTAAATGTTCAATGTTAACTATCCTGTGCCCACCAATGCAAAGCCACTATGTGTCTATTTGTTTTACTTTTCATCCAATCTCAGAGATTTCCCAGTTTTGCTTTTTCCAGCCTCCCTAATCTACCACCAATGGATATTATGTCACCACCCCTACAACTTCTCCTGTGATTCTCATGTATAAAATATGCAGTAAATCTACTTTTCTCCAGAGCATTTTATCAAACCATTGAGATTTTACTTCCCAGCAATTGTCAGTTTGGCTCAAATAAATTCTTATAAGATTTTTTCTTAGGCTAGGCATTCTTTGTTGACAATGTAGTCAGTACCAAAATGTTCCTTCGTGATTATCAGTTTTATATGAAAATGTCTTTTCCCATTCTAAAATAAGCTCACTCACTTCCTTTTTTCTTATTTTTCATTTCTTAAAATGATGTTTTTCAATGTAAATTATTTTTATTGAAATGTAAGATAATTATGTACATTTTTAGTCAACTGTTTTGGTGGTAATAGTTTAAAAATCATTTGTACATAATATTACTTAAACTTAACAAAAGTAATTAAACTAAACTTAGACTCTGTTTTATTATTGTTCTTTGTAAGAGGGCCAATTTTTTAACAAGTATACTATGCTTTTGGAGAAAGAATGAGGAGAATAGGCTGATAAGTAAATGTTTTACTTTTGTTACAGCCAAATTAGTTCTCATCAATTACTACAAGACTAAACACTTGGGGATTTGGAGGTTTTGTTTTTGTTTATTTGTTGTTCTTATTATTCAGATTGTTCTATTCTATTTTTTCAGTGTGTTATTTGATTTTTTCTTTTTTGGTTTACACAAATTATAGCAGACCAAATCCTAGCCTAATGAATAGGCTTAGATTCTCAAGTGTGAGAAAACAAATTTAAATATCTATAGCAAAGTTTATAATAAAAATGATAGGAAAGCAAGTGTTCTTTTGACTAACAGAAATCTTGACCTTTTACTCTCTCTCATGCACACACACACACTAAATAGAATCACGTAAAATTTATATTTACCATTTTATGACCACATGCAGTGCCATCACTTACATAGGTTCTCGTTTCAGCAGCACGACTTCTCATATTTGCTGATATACATACATGACCTCCAAAGTAAGTATATTGTACATCATAAGCTGCCAATGGTACCACTGTGAGTGTATGCGTCCAGTGACAAACTAGCTTTCCACAAAGGGTGTCTCTGGCAATATAAAGCAGAGAAAATTTCTCATATGTCAATTCAGGACACAATGTATTAGGTAAATAACAATTCAAAATATGAGGATAATTCAAAATGTTACTCAAACCATAGCAGTAAAGCTATTCAGAACATACATCATTTTATAAAATGCTACATATAAATTCATCTGTATGAATTATAATTCACCTCTCATTTGAATTTAGTGACTCATTGCCGAAAACACATACACAAAAACTACACATGCATTCAGAAAATGGATAGTTTTCTAAATACACACCTAAATGGACACAACCCGTTACAGTTTCCAAATGAATCTCCGTGAATATTCACTTCTTGTAAACATAGATAATCACCACCTTTAGCAACTGAAAACAGAAAGTTCGAATGACTCATCTCAAAAAAAACAATTAAAAATAAAAGTATGGTAAATTATACAGAGATATCTAGACAGCAGCAATGCCTGGTCAGTGCTGTCTACTACCAATTTTTGATGTCATCTACTGGCTATTCGAGAAGGAGAAACACTCCTTAAAAACTACCAACTTCAGAAGAGAAAAATCGGTATTCTGCAGAAGAAATCAAACAGTCATTTGCTCTTTTATCTACAATTCTAATAATCTGTTTCCTTTGCACCTATCACCTGACATTTTACTAATGTTCTATTCTCTTTCTCCTATAATTATTAAGCCTATTTTGCCTCGACATAATTCAAAGTGCTTTGATTTGCAATTTTATTTTCAAATTTGGATTTGAATAAACAATGCCTTTCATTATGGTTTATAGGGTGGATTACTGACTTTAGAAATACAGTTTAAAAATAAACCCCAGCAAAAGCATACAGCTATTACATTTTCCAAATAACTCCATACAATGTCTGTCCGGATCTTGGCATTTTCCCGCAAAGCAATAGGTGGTCTTATTATTACATGGCTCTAAGTCAGCAGCTTTCATATCTGGTGCACAAAACTCAGATACTCCACCGCAATATTCTGGAAAATCACATGGATCTGTGCTTTGCCGGCATACTATTCCTTTCCTAATAATCTGTGGTAAAAAGAGAAACAAATATATATTTTTGTAAGACATTTTATCCAAAGACTTTAAAGTGCTTCACACTACAATTAAGTCTTACCACACTACTCCAAGCAAGATATTATTATCTGCTATTATGAGTTAGATAAGCTGTCATTAGAAGTAAGATTGATGAAAGATCAAATGACTTATCAAAGATCACATATTAGTTCAGTACTGGAGTGGTATAACTCAGATTCCTGACTAATGCTATTAACATTAAGCAGAGCCACTGTGCATATTATCCAATGAGCATGGCACCCTTCTTTTGAAATAATTTACTATATGCTGACCTATTAAGAAATTTAAGTGGACATGAACAAAATGGCATCAGATCATGTATTCATACCCAACATGAAATACACAGACAAGTATGTATGTAATTTTCTGAAAGATGGGGAAATGTTAAACACACATTAGCATATTTTTTTAATCAGAAAATGTTGCAGGATTGGAGGAAGATGGCGGTGTGGTAGGAGGGAGCAGATTCTACTTCTCCTATACCTGGGGAAAAATCCTAGCCAATCTAGGTAAGAACAGAGCAAATAGCCAACATGAACACAACATATATGAAAATGAGAGATCACAAATTGTAGCAGACATTGAAAAACCCAACGGTAAGGAGACTACGTGGATCAGCACGGGGACCAGGGAGGTTGCAGTTCCAGGCCCAGCATTCAGAGGTCTGCTGCAGGGCTCCCAGGAGAGAGCTGGGTCAACTGCTCCCTCCCTGGCCAAACAAGGACTGAGCAGCACCGGGGGAGGCCAGTTTACCAGAGGGCACAGAGAGAGGAGTGAGGACGAAGGGGCACCCACACAGGGGTTGTAAGCACCCACGCAAAGCCCTGGTGAAAGTGTGCACCCCACCCGGTACATCCAAAGACACCAGCATCTACCCTGTGCCCCCATCCCGGAGAGAGCATGGTTTGGTGGAAGTCTTGGAAACCACAGCGGTGAAAAAGGAAAAGGCACGGGCGCTCCCCGGGACCTATGATGCCCAGGCTGTGAATTTGGGGGAAGTGGGCGCCCCTCGGGATCCAGAGAGTGTGCACCCATGAACCCGGAAAAGGCGAGGGTGCTCCGCAGGACATCTGAACACACAGCAGTGAATTCCCAAGGACGCGCATAGTTGCACCCAGCCCCCACACACAGGTCCCTTCGGGGAGGCGCCAGATGGGCTTGGGTAGAACACACGCCTACACTATGAATGGTACGCTAGAGGCTGACTAAATCCTGAATGGGAACAGAGAAAAACTGTCTCCAGTCACCCCTCAGTGTGCTGAAGCCAGCTAGAAAAACCGGTTTGGCCAGTCTGAAACCAACAATAGGTGTGTTTGTTTGTTTGTTTCTTTTTGTTTTCTTTTAATTATTTTTAAGTAAACTTTTATCTTGTAATTCGTATTATTTTTAGATCTATGAATTCTTTCTGCTTCTCTTTCTGTCATCCTAGTGTTAACCCTTCTCCCTTGCTTTTCAAATTTATCTTTTCTTCTTCCTTCCATCTTCTGCTTTGTTCCTTCCTTTTTTGGGGGGGGATCCTGCAAGTAAGTGCATAATTGTATTATCATTATTTCATTATTCATACACCTTTTATTTTTATAGTATTTTGGTATTCCTCTTCTTTCTGTATAGACTTCTTTGCTTGGCTGGTTATATTGTATCATTTGATAGCTTTCCCCTGTTATCTCATTCATAGTGTATTGCTAATTTACTGTCTTTCATTTGTGTTCCATTAGTACAATACTCTTTATTCTTGAGTACAAGGCTCAATACTCTCTATTCTTGTTATCGAGATTTCACAGATTCTGTCATATGATTGTTGCTCTAATATTACTGTAAATAATAGCTATTCCATACAATTGTAAATACTACACAACACCCCTCCCAGATCTTAGCTCACTTCACAGTTTCCTGAACTCTATTACTGTAGTGGTTAACTCTATTCTTTCACACACTTCACCTATTTACTACTCTTTACTCTCACCCTACCTCAGAATCTGACTTCCCACATCCTCACTGCTTTCTAGAGCCAAATCCTTTCCTTCCCAACAAGAAGTCTTATCTTCTTTACATCCTTTCTAAAAAGTGGCTAGTGGGGTGGAAGATCACAATTAACATTATATATCACCAAAGGATCTCCTATCTCCACTCTACTGACTGCTACTGTAAATATCATAGAATACTCTCTTGCTGTCTTAAACCATTTTGGATTACTCCTCCAACTGATCACAAAAAAAAGTAGGTGGAAACTGAGAACACCTGGATACCCAAAAGAAACTGCACCACAGAATCTCACAGGTATTCTACCACAGAAGTTCACACCATAAACCCAGGGAGCCACAACAGATCAATTTAAGAAGCTGAGGCTAGCAAGAAGAGTCTCACGAACAATGAGAAGACAAAGAAACAATCCCCAAATGAAGGGAAAGGAGGAAGCCTCAGAAAGAATGCTAATTGAAATAGAGGCAACTCAACCATCAGATTCTGAGTTCAAAGCAATGATTATCAGGAAGTTCCACGAACTCTCAATGAGTTACCAGAAACTACAGGGAAGCTACAATGAACTTACTGAAAACTATATCAACATGAAAAAGGAAATAGAAACTATCAACAAGGCCCAAGAAGAAATGAA
>JAPYXV010005455.1:0-10520 GCA_028533065.1 Trachops cirrhosus | reverse complement strand
TGGCTCCTCCCTTGTGGGGCTCCCAATCTGATTGGACAAGTAGACTGGGATGTGTAGATGATGAGTAAGACAAATATCATGTGGTCACAACTGGCAGTTGAATCTCCAAACAGGCTGAAAGAGCTTTGATGACAGTAGAGTAAAACAATTCTTTTGACTATTACCTCCCCACAAAAAAAATAAAAGGTCTTTAACTTCTTTTCTGGAACGCAGATCACCAAAGGGAGAAACTGCTATAAGTATGTGGATGGAAAGGACAAATCCTGGGCCAACTGGATGAGGTGAGGTCAACAGGTCTCTGGGTGCCAGAGGGGACACTCATCCCCCACAAGCCCATATATCTTTCCCTCTCATCATGCCTCCCTCAGTGGTCTCCCTTAATCCTCTTTTCCTCTTTTTCTCCATACAGTGTTCTTTCATTTCAGGGGACATTTAGAAAAAAGGTATAGCATATGTCCTCAAAATATAAAGCTCTCTGCTAGAAATAATGTGGACACTGGAAAGGACCTTGAAGAGCCTAGATTCACCAGGGACACTGGATTACAGGTTAATTTATCAAATGAACATTAATTAAGCCCTTACTATATTCCACTTTAGGTGAAGGTACATTACTTAAACAGATCACACGACCCATGTCCTTATGGAGGACTTCTTGCGGACAGACATAAAACAATTGCTTTTAGAAACATTTAACTATCATTTCCAAGAAGTGCACAGTGTCAAAATAGCACAAACCAAGGATGGACTAAACCTGTGGGGGCAGCAAACCATTCCGGCCTCACTTCAAACTAGACCTGGGCTCTGAGGCCTGCAGGGGAATGGCCATGGACCCCTTTCCTGAGAGGGGCTCTCTTTTATCAGGGATAACAGAATGTGAATCAACTACTATTGTGCTGTTTTATTGTACTAAGACAAAAAGACCTCCAATTTTCTATGGTAACCTTGGCAGACAAGTAAATGGTACCCCAAATAAAGTGTAGGGAGGTTGGAGAAAGGCCTCTCAAGAGAAAACAGATGTGGGCTGAGTACTGGATAATTACTTAGCTAATTTAGAAGCAGAGCCCTAGATCAAGCACCAGTTTCTGTGGTGTGAAACAAGTTGATTTAGAGCTTGGAGCAGCCAGAGATGACTAGATATTATGGCCAGTCAGGGTGGAGGTTAAGTCTAGAACTGGATTTTAGAAAATAGTATTAAGCAGGATAAACACTGCAGGCAGGACTTGGAGGTAGGAGTTCACATGACTTGCTGACAGATGCTCAGACACTGAACAAAGATTACCCAGGAGCATTGGGGAAGTGGGCAACACCAGAGCCTGAAGGTCTTAAGAATCAGTGAGGAGCTGGACATGGATGTAACAGGTAAGGGGAACTCATCACTGTGGTTTTCTTTCCTTTCCTCTGCCTCAATCCCAGGTTTGTGAACTGTGCCCGGGATGATGAAGAGCAGAACCTGGTGGCCTTTCAATACCGTGGGCAGATTTTCTACAGAACCTGCCGGGTCGTCAGGCCAGGCTGCGAGCTGCTGGTCTGGTGCGGGGACGAGTATGGCCAGGAGCTGGGCAGCAAGTGGGGCAGCAAGTGGAAGAGAGAGCTCACGGCCGGGAGAGGTGGGTACCACTGTTCTTCAGAACAGAAAGAAAAGAGAATTCTCCATAGAAATGTTCATGACCAACTCTTAAGTAGAGTAAAATCCACTCTAAAGTCAGTAAAGTCAGATGCTTCAGAAATTCACAATTCATTCATATGCCTTTGGCTCTTAGGCAAAATTTTTATACATTTTTTAAAATGTTTCATGAATAAAATACACAACTGCATACAGTGCTGAAAGACTGAAAGGCAAAAAGGAAAAAAGTTTTCAAGCACTAACCAGTTCTCTCACCGAGGCAGTTTTTCGGACACTTTTATAGCTGTTTCTTCTTAATTTTTCTCCATACTGCTAAATAAAACCTCTTTGTTTATAGGCATTCATTATTTTTTAAAGATTTTTGTCCTGGCTGGTGTGGCTAAGAGGATTGAGCACCAGCCTGTGAACCAAAGGGCTGCCAGTTTGATTCCCAGTTGGGGCACATGCCTGGGTTTTGGGCCAGGTCCCCAGTAGGGGGCAAGTGAGAGGCAACCACATACTGATTTTTCTCTCCCTCTCCCGCCCTCCCTTCCCCCTTTCCTGAAAATAAATAAATACGTGAATCAAATATCTTTAACCAAGATTGTATTTATTTTTACAGAGAGTGGATAGGTTGTAGAAAGAAAAACTAATGTGCAAGGGAAACATTAATTGGTTGTCTATGGAATGCCCCCAATTGGTCCACAACCCTGGCGTGTTACCTGACTGGGAATCAAACTTCTAACCTTTCAGTTTGTGAGACAACACCCAACCCACCAAGCCACACCATTCAGACAGGACAAATTTGTTCACCGTTTCAATGAATTATCATGTGAGATCCTACTCTGTGGTGCACAGGGTACTGGGACCTGGGAATACAGGTAAACATGAGGATGAGAATCACTGCTCTCGAGGAGCTGACCAATAAAGGAGGAAAACCCAGCCACACATGCTGGCTTGTGCATAACACTACACAGTGCTTAGTGCTTTGGAGGAAACTAATCCAGGACAAGTGCCTGTAATCCAGGGACCAGTGGGGGTGGATGGGCGGTGTGGCAGGTAGTCCAGGAAGGGCTCCCTCAGGAGATAACATTTACAAAAATACCTGCAGGCAGAGGATCCCAGACAGAGGGAGCAGCTCGTGCAGGGAAGGAAAGAGGTGGGGCATTGAATTGGCTGAGGGTCACTCAGGTCTCAGTCTTAGCACAGAGGGTAAGAATGGAGATCAGATGGATGCTTAGCAGCCTGGAAATGCAGTGCCAATCACCCGAGTTGAGACACTGGAGACTTTCCTGAGTGCAAGTGTGCAGTCCTCAGCTGTAGAGTGGTGTGTTCTCTGTTCTTATTATGCTTTGTTAATCTTTAGAAAATAAACCCCAGTGGGGAATTCCCTCAGAGATTACTTCATCTCCAAGTGAGAGAGCATGGTGGAGTGCCCAGAGAGGAGCAGGAGTCAGGCGTGTAAGACGTGTGGTTGGAGAAATATTTTGAAACAGGACTTCGTAGTGTATTTGAAATGGGTTAACACTGAATGAAATTAAGCATAAATATTTGGTGTGAGGCTTGAAGAATTACTTGTTTTTTAAGATTTTATTTATTCACTTTTGGAGAGGAAGAGGAAGACAGGGAAACATCAATGCGTGGTTGCCTCTCACACCCTCCGTACTGGGGACCTGACCCACAACCCAGGCATGTGCCCTGACTGGGAATTTAACCTGTGAGTCCTTGCTTCACAGGCAGGCACTCAATCCACTGAGCCACACAAGCAAGGGCAAGAAACACATTTTATTTCACAGTTTTGAAAAACTGAAAGATAAGCAATTCCTTGTTTTCCTGTATAACATGACTTAGAGGATACCTGTAGTGGGAAACGGTTACTGCAGTTCAGGGAGTGAAACTGCCTCTCCTGCTACTCGAAATTCCCTACTCTGACCAATATTAGCAAAGACCCTTGATGTGGGCTTTCTGGATTTCTGAAGAAGATGCACCACATAAAAATAAAAAGGTATATAGACTGCGAGTGGACAGTTTGTGGGAGACACAGCTTGCATTGTCACCACAGTAAGAGGGATTCATGGGGCAGGTCTTACCAGGAGACAAGCTGTGCAGCCCAGGCATTCTTGTCAACATCTGCCCTGACCAAACCTTTCTCTTTCAGCAGAACCAAAGCCAGAGGTGCACCCATGTCCCTCCTGCTCTCTGGCCTTCTCCAGTCAGAAATTCCTCAGCCAACACGTGAAACTCAATCATCCCTCTCATATTCTGCTGGGAACATCTGCAAAAAAACACCTCCAAGCAGAGGAACCCTGTCCACAGGATCAGAATCAGCAGCAGCAACATACTAGTGCACACAGCGGGAATGATAAAGCTGAAGGTCTTGAGGTCAAAGAAAGGTCCAATCCTTTGCTTAAAAAGATCAGTCAGAGGAGAATCTCAAGACCCTTCTTCCAAACTTCCAAAGAACAAATGATGAGCTCTAGTGAGCATGAGAGAATGATGGAGGAAGAGCCCTGCAGAGGCCAGAAAGAGAGTCCAGAGGATACAGGCAAGGTATTTGGGAAAGTAGAAATGTCAAAAATTGTAACAGTCGAGCACGGACAGTGTTGGCAAGGCTTCAGTGATATGTCACATCTCATCACACACCAGAGGACACACTCAGGGGAGAAGCCCTATGTTTGCAGGGAGTGCGGGCGAGGCTTTGCAGGGAAGTCACATCTCAACAGACACCAGAGGACACACTCAGCTGAGAAGCCCTATGTTTGCACGGAGTGCGGGCGAGGCTTTCTCTGGAAGTCACGTCTCATCACACACCAGAGGACACACTCTGGGGAGAAGCCCTATGTTTGCAGGGAGTGCAGGCGAGGCTTTATAGAGAAGTCCTATCTCATTGCACACCAGAGGACACACTCAGGGGAGAAGCCCTATGTTTGCAGGGAGTGTGGGCGAGGCTTTACACGCAAGTCATATCTCATCAGCCACCAGAGGGGACACTCTGGGGAGAAGCCCTATGTTTGCAGGGATTGTGGGCGAGGCTTTACAGAGAAGTCATATCTCATCACACACCAGAGGATACACTCTGGGGAGAAGCCCTATGTTTGCAGGGAGTGTGGGCGAGGCTTTCTCTGGAAGTCAGTTCTCATCACACACCAGAGGACACACTCAGGGGAGAAGCCCTATGTTTGCAGGGAGTGCGGGCGAGGCTTTATAGAGAAGTCAGTTCTCATCACACACCAGAGGATACACTCTGGGGAGAAGCCCTATGTTTGCAGGGAGTGCGGGCGAGGCTTTGCAGGGAAGTCACATCTCAACAGACACCAGAGGACACACTCAGCTGAGAAGCCCTATGTTTGCACGGAGTGCGGGCGAGGCTTTCTCTGGAAGTCGGTTCTCATCACACACCAGAGGACACACACTGGGGAGAAGCCCTATGTTTGCAGGGAGTGTGGGCGAGGCTTTATAGAGAAGTCCTATCTCATTGCACACCAGAGGACACACTCAGGGGAGAAGCCCTATGTTTGCACGGAGTGTGAGCGAGGCTTCACACGGAAGTCAGATCTCATCCCACACCAGAGGACACACTCAGGGGAAAAGCCCTATGTTTGCAGGGAGTGTGGGCGAGGCTTTACACGGAAGTCAGTTCTCATCAGACACCAGAGGGGACACTCTGGGGAGAAGCCCTATGTTTGCAGGGAGTGCGAGCGAGGCTTTCTCTGGAAGTCACATCTCATCACACACCAGAGGACACACTCTGGGGAGAAGCCCTATATTTGCACGGAGTGCGGGCGAGGCTTTACACGAAAGTCATATCTCATCGCACACCAGAGGACACACTCTGGGGAGAAGCCCTATGTTTGCAGGGAGTGTGGGCGAGACTTTGCAGGGAAGTCACATCTCATCCGACACCAGAGGGGACACTCTGGGGAGAAGCCCTATGTTTGTGGGGAGTGTGGAGGAGGCTTTACCTGGAAGTCAATTCTCATCACACACCAGAGGACACATTCTGGGGAGAAGCCCTGATAATCCAGTGATAATGCACTGGAATCAATCACTTTTCCTGCCGACCTGCACTAAGGTGTCATTCCTCAAACTGACCACGAGGTGGAAGCAGAGATGCACACTCAGAACATACCATGCTATGGGCCTGGATGCAAGGTTCCTTGAGTTTTTACTGTGAGATGCAATGGTGGGCACATTTTTCATTTTCCACCACAACATGACTAGACAGCATATTCACCGCTTTGTTCCAATGCCCTCTGCCATCTTTCAGGCTACTTCACCATTCCATCTTCTTACAACATTTTATATTTTGGAGCAGAGAAATCTCCCAGGTGTCATTCCACAGAATGGAAGTTTTTCTCCATTGAGAGAATTTTGGAAAGGCTGAAGTAAATGGCAATCCAAAGGGGCAGGGTGGGTGTGCACTGTGGATGAGTCAGAACATCCAGACTGCAACCGGTTTTACTGGCCACCACAGAGAAACTTCTGTTCTCACCTTATGCTGTCTGAAGATCATGTGTCTTCTGCAGACAAATTCGGAACTCTTTTCCTCAGATAGTAATTTCCATTGGTCTGATGGGCAGCAGTACTTGTAAGTAACCACCTGGATTCTGGTGAGGAGCTCCTACTGCAGAGGACTCCCTAATGATCCCACCATATACACAGCATCGGCTCCTTTGGAAGCAGTCCGTCCTTTGGATTGGATGGGGGTGGTTCCCTCCATGTGCCCACAATCTCCTGCTCCATATTAGTGTCAAATATCAATGGTTCATCCTTCCTCCCCAATTTGTCTTGGAATTAGAAGGTTTTCCTTACTTTTCAATAGAGAATTACATTTGGGAATGTGTTCAAGAAGGGTTCCCCCCTCCCTGTTTAACTTCTGTAGAACCCAAACATCAAAGGAATTAACATAACCATGCTGGTGCAAATGATTTTCGATGCTTGATTAGGATACTTTGAGTATGTCGCCTACTGCCACATGCCATAATGTGGTCTGTCAGTTAACGTCTGGACTGGATGGCTCTACACTGCGACTGGTGTATATGACCCAGGGGGCAACTGCACACGAGAAGTCTGCAGCATGAAACTTTGCAATCCACTTCTGCCACGTTCGATCAGTCACAGCACCTCCATACACACCACAAACCTTTTTTTGCATTTCAAATGTGATTTCACCTTTCTTGGAACGACAAAGGCTAATGTGCCAATAATGCTGCTATGTTCATCCATCTTCAATACAAAAATGGCCACACAAATATGCACGAGTTCAGGTCAGATTTTTTAATGCATGCTGAGATGACAGCTGTCACAATAAAGTCCAAAAAAAGGTTTCAAATGAAGTTAAAGACAAGTCATGGCATCAACTGCAACCCTAACCCTGAACCATGCCACGTACCAGACACCAGGCTGGGTGTCCAAAGCCTATCCCTCACTCCAGATGCCTGGCTCTGGACATCATACCAACAGTCTGTCCTATTTAAACCTGTAAACCTTTGAAATGTAAACATCTAACGTCTAAAAGTATAAAGCAGGTTTCTGCAAAAAAGTTAAATGAAGCAAATTAAATGATGCAGTGATGATGTACATTAGACGTGAGATGCATGATGCTGTTGGCATATCATGGCCTACTCTTACAGAGCAAAATCGATGAAAGTAAATGAATAAATGTGGTATTCTCCTGATCAAAACATTCTGGGTAGCAGGAGAAGCTATTCGCAGAGTAAGAAGACCACCCATGGAATTGAAGAAAATGGTTGCACATCATACTTTCAATAAGACTCTTGTTACCACAACAAAGAACTTTATAACTCATCAATGGAGAGATACCTATATTTTTATAGAACCTGAATAGTACCTTGTGTAGAGAAGACGTAGGTACAAGTGGTAAAAAAAAAAAGAGAGGACATTGAATGCCTACATCACTGTGTGATACACTTCCCAGTCACTACAAAGGCTATAATTGAGAAAGCAAAACTGAGAAATGTTTATAATCACAAACAAAAATTAGAACAATTGACCATTTCTTTTCTAAATGTAGAATATTGCAGACTTTATATAAAATGATTTGGCATTTCCTCAAAAAATTACCCTACCGTGTCCAATAACTCCACTTCAAAACACATACCTGAGAAATCGGAGACAGATGTTATAACAAACTTATACATGATTATTCATAACAGCACTGTTAACAACCAAAAGGTAGAAAGCATTCAAATGTCCATCCACAAGTAAATGAATACACAAAATTTGGTTATTCTGCCACCAAAAAGTGACTGGACCCAAAGACGGTTTGCCCTAGAGAGGTCTTGTGTGTGTATATTCTTGACTTCCTGCAGCAAAATGTCACAACACAAAGCTGGGGCATTTTGAGAGTTTGTATATGAAATCCAAAGACAGTGAAACAAAGAAAGGGCTTCAGAGAGAAGCACAATCACAGCAACAAGAGCATAGGTGGAGCTGTTTCTTGGAAAACAGAAAAATTACATACAAAGGACTTTGGAGACAAGACCAGGGGTGAGCCCAGGATGAGCTGCCACTGCCCACTGCTCCCTTGGCTGCAAGTCTCCTGTGGACCTTTAGAGATAAGGAGAAACAAAGTGAAGATACACAGCAAACAAGAGAAGGGAAGGTGCATGTGTGTTCAACAAACAGTGCACCCTGGATCCTTTTTTTAGAGTTTTACCTATTTTCTAACATTCAGAACTTTAGAGGAGGTCTTAGAAGAGTAGTCTGCACAGAATACTCAGCTTTCCAGGGGTATCCTTTGATGTGCTGATACAAAAAAGCAAGCACACAGAGTGATCAGGGTCCTTCTCTGGTGAATTTCACCTTCAGAAAAGTCACCAGAGAAGGGCTGCAACTGAGGTGGGTCTTCCTTCCCCTGCGTGGTCTGCAATGTCTGAACCATTTGCTCTCCAATGTCCTTGGTTAGGGAAGTTACGATCCTCAGACATATTACCGGGCTGCACATCACTGTCCTTATCTAGCTATCAAACTCACTTTTCCATTTCCACTTGCCAAGGAATTTTCCTACCTTTTTTACTAACCTGCCTCAACTCCACACACTTGGGGACTCACATTGGCATTGAATTTGACACAGTGATCATCTGTTGACAGACACCAGATACCAGAGCCAAACTCAGGATCCTGGACACAGACCTTTGACTCTGAAACCTGGACCCTAGAGCGGCCCCAAGCCAAAACAAGGATTCCAGGCCCAAAGCCATGTGCCCTCTCCCGAGACAGACAATGAGGTCGGAAAGCCAAACACCAGATGCCGGGGACTGACATCGGACCCTCAGTGCCAGATTCCATACACCACCTAAATCTTCACCTGCACATGGACCTCGCATGCAAACCCAGGACACAAAGCCACATCTTAAGAGGTGCAAGACTTGGAGACACAACTGAATACATTTTGACTCTGAAACACTGGCTTTGGACATAGGATGCAGATCTATAACCAGGATGCCATGGCCAGAATTTGGAGTCCAGGCCAGAGGCCAGGACCCCCATTGCCAGAGGCCACAGGCAGGAGCTGAACCAGACCACACTGTAAACAAACCTGTGATTCCATGAGATAAAGCCCTTGTCTCTCCAAATGTAAACTTGAAAATTTTACCAAACCCAGCAGCAATGGGCCAAAAGACAGAGTGAACAAAAAGATGCTGACCTTGGAGGGCAGATGTCCATGATCTCTCAGCTGCAACAGGCTCAGGAGTTAGCACTGTCTCACCATTCCACACTGCCAGCTTTTCAAAACTGTGGGTAATTAAAAAGGGGTTTTCCACAAACCTTGTTGGCTCTTAACATCTGTGGGATAATAATTACAATGACATAATCTGATCAATACAAGATATTCAACATTTATAACATGCATGAGTACAAATGAATACTGGACAATGAGGTGATATCAGGTACATAGGACCTTTAGGAGTATGAGGAAACAGGGTCTTGTAGAGGTAACATGGGTGATAGGAAATTTATAAAAAGTGCAATATTCATGGAATTTTACTTTTTGGTAGGCAGTCCCACAAACTACAGGACACAAGCTACATTAATAAACTCTTTCAAATTTCATCAACGTAATCATTCAGTTGAAAATAGGTTACTTTGTTTAAATTGTTAAATTTTGTGGCAACAGCAGCAGACACAGCCTGAGGGAGCGACCAGCTGCCAGGAGGGCCTTGCATCACCCACAGGGGGTCAAAGGACTGAGCATCCCTGTCCAGTTCAGTGAAGACCATCCACCTCGGCCTGCAGCTGGTGGAGAGCAGCAGGGCCTGTGAGCCCAAGGCAGGTGACCATGAAGCCACAACCAGAAGGTGAGCCATGGCCACACAGGTGGGACAATGATGCAGTCAGGACCTCAATGCCGCCGCAGGGACATCAGGAGGCCAGGATATGGGAGCTTTTAAAACATCAATGCAGTTGGGACATCAATGAGCCAGAACATTGATGCAGGAGGACAAAGGCACAGCCAGGACACTGACACAGGCAGGACATCGACACAACCAAGACACACAGAAAGGACACTGGCACGGCTCACATATTGACTCAGTTGAGACATTGATACAGATGGTACAGAAGTGCAACTGGGACACTGAGGGAACTGGGACATTGACAAAGATAGGAAAGTGGCACAGCCAAGAAATCTATGCAGGTGGGACAGCGGCACAGCAGGGACATCAGTGCAGATGGGATATTGAAATGCAGGCAACACAGCAGCACAACCTGTACATCGACACAGATGGGACAGTGATGTGGAAGGGACACAAACACAGATAGAAAGGCAGCACGGCCAGGACAACAAGGCAGAGGGGACCTAGACACAATCACGATTTTGGCAAGGCTGGGACATTAGCATGGCAAGGACATGGACACAAGAGGGACATCGATACTGCCAGGATGCTGACACACA
>JAPYXV010005454.1:0-10521 GCA_028533065.1 Trachops cirrhosus | reverse complement strand
TCCCTTTAACATTTTATATAATAAGGGCTTGGTGATGATGAACTCCTTTAATTTGACCTTATCTGGGAAGCACCTTATCTGCCCTTCCATTCTAAATGAAAGCCTTGCTGCATAGAGCAATCTTGGATGTAGGTCCTTGCCTTTCATGACTTGGAATACTTCTTTCCAGCCCCTTCTTGCCTGCAAAGTCTCTTTTGAGAAATCAGCTGACAGTCTGGTGGGAACTCCTATGTAGGTTACTGTCTCCTTATCTCTTGCTGCTTCTAGGATTCTCTGCTTCATTTTTACCTTGGCTAATGTAATTATGATGTGCCTTGGTGTGTTCCTCCTTGGATCCAACTTCTTTGGGACTCTCTGAGCTTCCTGGACTTCCTGGAAGTCTATTACCTTTGCCCGATTGGGGAAGTTTTCCTTCATTATTTGTTCAAATAAGTGTTTAATTTCTTTCTCTTCCTTTTCTCTTTTTGGCACCCCTGTGATTCAATTGTTGGAGTGTATAACATTGTCCTGGAGGTTCATCAGCCTCTCCTCATTGTTTTGAATTCTTGTTTCTTCATTCTGTTCCAATTGAATGTTTATTCCTTCCTTCTGTTCCAAATCATTGATTTGAATCCTGGTTTCCTTCCCTTCACTGTTGGTTGCCTATATATTTTCCTTTATTTCTTTGGACAGCCTTCATCCTTTGCTTCATTTTGCAACTGAACTCAATCATTTCTGTGAGCATCCTGATTACCAGTGTTTTGAACTCTCCATATGATAAGTTGTTTATCTCCTCATTGCTTAGTTCTTTTCTGGAGTTTTGATCTGTTCTTTCACTTGGGCCATATTTCCTTGTCTCAGTGGTGC
The DNA here is from genome assembly GCA_028533065.1 of Trachops cirrhosus. Lineage (NCBI taxonomy): Eukaryota > Metazoa > Chordata > Mammalia > Chiroptera > Phyllostomidae > Trachops > Trachops cirrhosus. The sequence continues at coordinate 9,675 of JAPYXV010005454.1, read as the reverse complement.
ACCTGTTACATTGTAAGGGGTGAAGCCTTGGGTATTCACCACAGCAGGACAACCCACTTCACTACCTTCTGGTGCTGTATGTTGGGGAGGGGTCAAAGAGGGAACAATGCTGCCTGCTAGCTTGCTCAACTCTTGCTCCACTTTCAGTCATTTCTCTCACTTCTCACTAGCAGACTGTGCCCTTTCAGGTGGTGATTCCCATGTGGTTGAGCTTGTGTATGTTCTAGGATACTGTGGGCCTCTCCAACAGACTCTCATCTGAGACTGGGAGTTTCTCCCACCATGACAATCCCCACAGGTTTTTACAGCCAGAGGTTTTGAGGCTTTATTTCCCCACACTGGAAACCTTGGTTGTATGGTCTGTCTCGCTCCCAAAAAGTTTCTTCTGGCATATCTGCATGAGAATGTGGAAAATCCCATCTGCCAGCCACTGCCTCACTCCCTGCAGTGCATTTCCAACTTGCCACATGTTCTCTCTGCCCATATTGCCCATCTATGCCCCTTCTTCCAGTCTGGATGAATGTTTCTTCTTGAACTCCTTGGTTGTCAGATTTCCATGCAGTTTGATTTTCTGGCAGTTCTGGTTGTTTTTTGTTCTAAAATTGGATCTTATCTTTATTTTGGTTGTTCAAGGAAGCTAAGCATTTCTACCTATGCCTCCACCTTTGAATCCTTTCTCATTTAACATTTAAAAACAATGTGGCTTTAGTGCAAAGCTGGACAAATGGAACAAACTAGACAGTCCAGAAACAGATAGCTGGAGATGATAAATAGACAGATAGAGAAATTTTAGTTTTACATTATTAACTAATTTACAACATAGTCTCTACTGCAATTCAGTGGTGCAAAGGATATTCTTTTCAATAAATAGTGATGAACCTTGACTATATAAAAAATTAAATTTGCCTCTTACCTCACACCAAACAAAAAAAAAATTAACTCAAGGTAAAGCACAGAGTTAAATGGTAAAATTAAAACATTAAATTTTTAAAGGCATAACTAAGATAATATATTTATTACATTAGATTAATCAGAAATTTCTTAGATACATAGTCATAAAAATGAATAAATCATACTTCATAATGTTAAGGAATTTTGCTCATCACAAGATACAACTGAGAGAGAGAGAAGGCACACCACAGATTGAGATAAAATATTTGTGAGTATGCATATATATTTACATATATGAGAGGGGTCCAAAAAAACAGAATTTATTTACAAAAAATGTGCATTTATTCTTACGTGTTTAAACTTCAATCACCCTCAAATTACTTTCCATTTGATGCAATATACCTATTGAGACATTTTTCCCACTACTCTAAACAGTTTTTGAACTCATGGATTTTGGTTCTTTTTACTGCTTCTGCCATTTTTTGTTTCACCTCTTCCACATCAGCAAAATGTTTCCCTTTTAGAGCGTTTTTTCATCTGAGGAAACAGAAAGAAATTCACTCAGGGCGAGTTCAGGTGAATATGGAGAGTGGGGCATGGGAGTCATGCCGTTTTTGGTTAAAAACTGCTGAACACTCAGTGTGGTGTGAAATGGACAAGTATGTTGAGTTTTCAAAAATATGCACTGAAGCTGAACACAACCTCTACCAGCTGTTACACTGATACAGGTGGGTTCCTAGAACACTCACCTAACAGAGGAAGCCTGTACTACAAAGAGCCCACCCTCCAGAAGATAATTCTGATTTTGGGCGGCATCCCATTTCATACTTTTATAGTTATATACAAATTATATTAAAAAACTTCTACTGACAAATATAAGAGAAGAAACTCAAATTTAAGAGTCAAATGTTTGTTCAAACTCTTCACTAAAGAAGAGATCCAAATAAATGGTCAATGATCATGCGCAAATGTGCTCCAAATTATTATTCATTAAAGAAATGCAAACTGATAATACAATCAAGTAATACTACTCATTAGAATTGCTAAAATTTAAAAAGCTGAAAATACCAAATGTTAACAAGAACGCAGAGCACCTCAAACTCTCACATATTGCTAGTGAGAATATAAATTCATCCAACTACTCTGGAAAAATATTTGGCAGTGGCTACTAAAATTAAATACACATATATTCATGACTCAGCAGTTCCAATCCTAGGTGCATTTCCAAGAGCAGTGAGCCCATATGTGTGTCAAAAGACATGTACAAAACTATTTATAAAGCTTTCTTCATAAAAGCCCTAAACAAGAAAACAGTCCAAATGTCCAACTGTAGTAGAATGGATAAAATATTATTATTTCTATACAATAGAATTCTATACAGCAATAAAAAGAATGGGCTCTGGCTGGTGTGGCTCAGTTGATTGAGTGCTGACATGTGAACCAAAGGGTTGCATGTTCACTTCCCAGTCAGGGCACATGCCTGAGTTGCAGGCCAGGTCCCAAGTAGTGAATGCACAAGAGGCAACCACACATTGGTATTCCTCTCCCTCTCTTTCTCCCTTCTTTTCCCTCTCTCTAAACATAAATAAATAAAATCTTTTTAAATTTTTTTAAAAATAGACATTCTACCCAAAGCAATATAGATAAATCACACAAACAAAATGATGAACAAATACAAAAGTATTTGAACAAATACTAGGTAAAAGACTAAATAAATAGAGTACGTTCTCTATGCTTCCATTTAAGTGAAGTTTGAGAACTGACAAAATTGATCTGGCATAATGGAACCCTGTAAGTGCTGGAAATGTTTTATATCTTGATTTGTATGGTGGTTACATAGGTGTTTACATATGTAAGAATTCATTGAGCTCTACACTGAAGATTTGTGTACTTCATTGCATATAAAATTGTATCTTGATATAAAATTAAATTAAAGGTCATATAGAAAATGTTTATGGAAGCATTTTTTGTAGTAGTCCCAAAATGGAAAAACCTCAATGTCCATCAATAATAGATCAATAACTAAATTGTGGTATCATGATACTATAGGGTACTGTATAAAAATAAAAATAAACTGATATACACGAAAACAGAAAGACATAATATTGAGCAAAAGAATCCAGACTAACATATGATCTAGTAGTACCATTCCTATGTATATATCCAAAAGTATTGAAATCAGGAACGTCAACAAATATTTGTAAATCAATGATCATAACAGCACTATTCACAACAGCCAAAAAGTGAAAATAGTTCTAATGTCCATCAATCAATGAATGGACTAACAAACATACACTGGAATATTATTCAGCCATTAAAAGAATGAAGTTCTGACACATGCTGCAACAAGGATGAACCTTGAAGACATTATACTCAGCAACAAAAGCCAGACACAAAATGACAAGTATTATGTGATTCTCTTATATTAGGTACCTAGAATAATAGGCAAATTCATAGAGACAGAAAGTACAATAGAGGTTACCAGGGGCTGAGGAAGACAGGAACAGGTGATGATTGTGTAATGGCTACAGAGTATGTTTGGGAGGATGAAGAAGTTCTAGAAATGAATAGTGGTAATGATTGCATAATGCTGTGACTATAATAATGCCACTGAATTGTATACGTAAGAATAGTTAAAGTGGTAATTTTTATTTATATATATTTTACTACAATTTCTTTAAAAAGAAACTAGATACAAAAATACATATTATATACTTCCATTTATATGAGTTTCTAGAACAGGCAAAATCAGTGTATGGTAAGAGAGGTCAGGATTGTTGGTGCCTTCAGACAGAGTGTTGACTAGAAGGAGGCAAAAGGGAGCCTTCTGGAAGGCTATATATATCTTCATCAGAGTGATAGTTACACAGACGTATAAATATGTAAAAGAATTGTCAGGCTGTCACTTTACAGTATATAAATTATACTGTATGTCCATTTAAAAAGAGAAAAAAAAGGGTAGAAACTGGGGAAAATTGTCATTTAAAAGTTGCATGCATTTTTTACCCTATGATTATATGGAGACGGGCTCAACTGAAGGTAGATTCTCTCTTTGGGAAAGTCAGAAAAACTGGCTCTTTTGTTCTCACTAGTATAAAACCAGATGCTCTGCATTTTTCTGGGGCAAACTACAAAGCATCTTAAACCTGGGCCCAGAAATTCAGCTTCTTGTGTTGGTCTCTCATAGTGGGTGTGGTGAATCAGAGATGTGTTTATAAGACTTCTTGACTTTTGAAGTGGAGATAGATAGAATAAGGGAAGGAGAGGTAGAGAAATATGTTTCCTGACTATCGATAACCTAAGAAGGCACTGTACATGAAATGCTGGGTGTAGATTATCATGGTGGACAGAGGAGGGCAGGCAGGAAAGATAAACACAGCTTGCAGGTAAGCAGTGGCTAAAGTAGCCACTTTCATGAGACTTTGTGAGACTCTACTCTGGGCATTAGCAGTGTTGTTTCGGGCACCTGCAAACAGAGTGTGAAACAAAGCTGTAAAAAGTGACAGTAGTTGTTCTCATACCTTCCATCTCCTCTGAGCCCTGCATCCCTTAAACCCTTGGAGAATAACATTTCTGGAACACTGAGACACAGCACCCTTGGTTTGAACACTTGTAATCTCACCTAAAGCAAACCTCCTTGGATAGGGGCAGGAGGGAGAACATGTGCAGGAGTACTGTCTACCAGTTTGTAATCACCAGTAAGCATCTTTTTTGGGGTGTCCAGGAATACTTGGCAGAAATTTTGAACAGAGGATCAGACGAGGTGCAAGAGTCATTCTGGTGGGGCTAGAACCACTGTAATTTGGGCATGAAAAGTTAAAATGACCTCAGTTTATACTCACAGTCTGGCTAAACCTGGATAGAACAACTACCTATATATGCATATCTCTGTGTCTATGTATATGAGCATGTTTTAAGTATATGATTTCTTAACAAAATTGATATCTTACTGCATTATTATTTTGAATCCAGTTTTAGTTTTATAAAACAGCTTATATCGGGCATTCCCTTGTCATTAAAGATTCTTTTGAGACTACATTCCTGAAGTCAAGAGCCTTGCCCAGTGGCTAGGGTCTTGTCACCATCTTCCAGCTGAAGAGGAAACCACCTGTTCTCTGTCTCCTGCTCCTATGTCTTCCTCCACTGGCTCACAAGCTGTTACTTAGTCACAGCAACCTCTGGGATTGTGGCATTATTGGGCTTAGCTTCACTCTTTCCATGAAAGTGAAAAAGGACCTGTTTTCAGAAGCTGTGGAAGGCAAGATTCAGAAACCCAATAATGAACAGATCATTGCACTAGTAAGAACACACTAAACCCAGTGAGCCCTCCACCACTACCCGTACCCTGACCTCACCACAGTTTGCTAAGTAATTATAGAGAAAGGAGTCATATGACTTGTCTTGGGATGTTGCAAGCTCCTAGCAGGGATGGAACTTGCACTCAAGCCTTCTGATCCTCCAAGGTCAATGCTTTTCCACCCACCCTTGAACCCTCCCCACAAGTAAGTCTGGTGAAGAAAGTGAATTTATCAACAAATCACACACCAAAGCCACAAAAACACTTTTATTTAATTGCTACCACAAATACAGAATCAAATTAAATCAGTATAATACATTTCCACTTATCCTTATAAAACTTTGTACAGTAAACTGTTGTATGTGTAAACTTGAATAAATAATTGAAATTTGTATTAAACAACTTTTCCTTGAATCCTAGGGAAAAATTATGCTCTGAGCTGTCCAATGTGCTGATAGAAGACATCTATAATTTATCACTGAACCTCAACCAAGGGTAGTAGGGTTGGCTGGTGTTGGTGTCTCTTTCTTTCCATCTCTCACCCCAGCTAGGGACAAGGCAGGAGGGAAAGGCTTTTGGAGAAACACTTATTTACAACCTCCATAGAAGGACTGCATTGATTTCTGACTACCAGTATTACCTTGAATTCTCTTTTAAATGAAAAAGAAAAATGTAAAAACTGATTGTGTAAAAACAACAGACTGTCTAAAGAACCTCTGATGCGAAGTGTAGTTATGAATTACGTTATTAAAAACACTACTGTAATTGATCCTATAAAACAGAAGTTTAAATTTTAGAAAAAACTAGTTTATGAATGGATTTGTTTCTCTGAATCTAAATGAAAAAATCTTAGAAAATACTAAGCAAGTCATCCTTTACATTCATATTTGACTATAAAAATCAGCACCAATATATGAAATTTCACATAATAGAAACAATTTAATGTGTCTATATCTTTCTTTTTGCCATTTCATCTCAGGCATATAATGTATTCTAATAAGAGCTTACCAAATTGTTTTGTAGGTATGAGTTATATTTTGTTGCTAGACTTTAGAAAAGAGTTTCAAGTACTTGCACTTTATCACAACTGCCTTTCTGACTGCCATTAAGTGTGCAATATAGAGTTACACACTTAGTAACATAAAGCTCTGTGCTCACAGTAAATTTACAGAAGACTTCACAAGGTGTACCTTTACCATTGCATATGTGCTCCTCCCACATCCCTCCCTCAGAGAATGGGAGAAGAAAGCAGGAATGGGGAGGAGGAAATGAGGGAAGGAGAGAAAAGGAGACACAGAAGTAAGAAAAAGTCAAAGTCTGAAATGTCAAGGATCACTTTGGTTTGAGGTCAACAGTAGGAGGAAAGGGAGGCTCAAAACAGCAGATGTCAAACATGAGAGCAATTTGGTCTCTAGAATAGTAAGCGCCCAATATTTAGAGTGTGTGACATAAGGGAGTGTGCCTGGGTGATGGAATTAGCTTGCACTATGGCTATGAGTCAGGGTATGCATGTGTCTTTCTGTGTTTAGATTCAGTGAGGTACTGCACTTCAAATTACATATGCTGGATAAACCTGAGAGTGAACCACTGTTTGGTCACCCCCAAGAGCATTTTTCACATGACCATTTCATCAGAATCAACTTCAGCATCAATAACCACAACCTCATGGTAATCACTGCTGTCAGTGGTGACCCCAGTGGAGTCAAGAGGGTCAGTGGCAGCCTCAGGCTCCAGCGGGATGGCAGCAGGCTCTAGGAGCCCAGTGATAGGGCTGGAGGCAGGCTCAGGGAGGTCAGTGATGTCACATTCAAGGCATCTGGTAGCAGTTGTCTCAGGGTGGCAAGAGGCAGTGAGCTCAGATGGCAGGCTCAAGAAGGCTAGTGGCAGCAGGCTCAGGATAGTTGGAGGTGGTGGAATCAGGGTGACTGGTAGCAAGCTTGACCTGGCCAGTGGTTGGTTTAAGGCAGCTGGTTACAGGACTGAAGGCACTCTTGGAATGGCTGCCAGCAGGGATGTGGTGACCAGTGATAGGCCTGGAGTGGCTAGGGGCAGGTTTGAAATGGATAGAGTCAGCCTTGAAATGAACAGAGGTAGTAGGCTTAGGTTAGACAGTGGCAGACTTGTGGTGACCAGAAGCAGACGTGAAGTGGCCAGAGACAAGACTGGAGTGACTAAAGACAGACTTTTGGTGGCCAGAGACAGATTTGCAGTAGGCAGAGGCAGACCTGGCATTGCCAGAGGCCAGCTTGGGGGTGGCCAGAGGCATGCTCAGGTTAGCCAGTGGCAGCATTACCAGGTAGTGGAATGTTCCAGACATTCATTAGTGTTTCCTCCAGAGCATAACAGGCATGGGCATGATCTTATTCATAGTCTTGTTCTGTAGCTCGGTCACGGGCATGGACATAGGCACGGGTTAGGGTCTGGACCTCTTGCATCTCATGCATATCAGTGATGAGGCTAGAGAGGAAGAGAATGGGGTGCTGTATGGCATGGAACATGGTCCAGTATTCTCTTCAGAAATTCTCATTAAGGAGCCCATAGATCACAGCACTGAGGCAGCTGTTGAAGTAGGCTATGAGGTAGGTTGCAAGATGAAGCCAGTTAGGGATCTTGCCTGCCATCTCTTTTGGACTGACAGCCACCAAGACAGTGAGCACATTGATAGGGCACCAGCACACTGCAAAGAGGAGGAAGATCACGAACATGGTTAGAAAATTGTGAACCTCAGCAAGTTGGTTGTCAGGATTTTGCCCAGCAGGGTCACAGGCCACCAGTATTTTCATCCAGATCCTCAAAGAGCAGAAACCCACTGTAAGCAGAGGGAGGACAAGGTGAATACAGACAAGTCACGGCAAAGATGGGGTTGTTCAGATAGTTTAAGATGCAGGTATAGGTGCGAGGATAATACTTGTTGGTGCCAATATACATATTGGGCAGGATGGCCAGGACAGTCATGACCCAGGTAATGACCAGATAAATGCAGGCATTGCATACGCTGAAGATATGCTTCTACTGGAGGCTGTGACAGATGTAGCAGTAATGATTGATGGCAATTGCCATGATATTGAAGATAGAGCTGACCACACTCAGCCCTGTGATGAATCCAGCTATCTGGCACTGGAACTGGCTCAGATCCCAGCCCCCAATCGCCATGGCATGCAGCATCAAAGGGTAGAGGTAGACGGCCAGCAGCAGATCAGTGAAGGAGAGGCTAACCACAAAGACATTGCCTAAAAAACACACCGGGGAGGGAGAGGGGGAAGGACAGAGAAGAATAAGTGGTAAGTGTGGAAATCTACACATTTAAGCTGGAGGAAAAAGCCAGCTGGAGTCTTGACAATTTATTGTAGAATTCTAGAATTCTTTCAAAGAAATATAGTTATGTTTTTATTTACAAACATATTCCAGGTGATTCTGAGGCACAGCCAGGTTTGGGAGACCTGTCCTTTGCCCACATTATTTCTTCAGAAAGCAGTAAGTACAAAGCTCCCTTAAGTAGCCCTTCAGACTCACACAGGGACATGCTGCCAACATTTTAGACAAACACAAATGCAAACTTTTCCCCCCTGGGGCGGGTGAAGGGAAGAGATTAGAGGAATGTCAGGAAGCCTCCTCTTCCCTCCACCCCTCAAAGTTAGACCTCTGCCTTCTCTAACCTCGCATTGTATCCATAACAGAAACAAATCTACAAAGAACTGTCATTTTCTTAAGCAGACTTTCTCAAAGTAATCTAACTAACTAGTCTAATAGCTAATAGTCTAACTAACACCTAGTCCAGTAAATATTTACCATTTCTGAATTAACCTAAGAATAAAAATATATGGAAAGAGAGGGAACCCTGGTAATTTAGTCTGAGACCAAAGAAATAGTGAGCAGGGATGTTTTTTTAAAAATTCAGAAAACCCTGCAAGGATTAGCAGAAGTGCCTGCTTCATGCCCATCCAGGCTCAGAGCCACACAGGCATGGCATGTTTGCTGCCCTGCACCAGGGCCCAGCCCTTGACACTGAGCATTCCGGAGCTGCTAAACAGGAAAGTGAAGGGAGGTCTGCTCCCACTCCAGTTTTGTAGGTCAGCAGTAGAAATGTTTTTGCAAAAGTTTTCAAAGAAATGGTAGAGGCCAAGTGTAGGCACAGACCCCTCTTTCTTAGGTGGAAGCACCTCGTTGCCAATTAGCATTGGTTTGGCAAAATATGCTTCATCTGGGACTGGGAGAAAATGAATAGTTTTTTTTTTCTAATTTTTTTTTGTTTTAGTTTATTCAGTAGAGTTTCTAACCTTTATTCCCATTCCAGCCCACCCACCTATTCCTCCCCTCCTCCCTCCCCTTTCCAACCCCCCTAGTTTTGTCCATGTGTCCTCTACATTTGTTCCTGTAAACCCTTCCCTTCTCCCCTGAAATTCCCTCCCCTCTCCCCTCTGGTCACTGACAACTTGTCCTCTATTTCAGTGTCTTTTGTTATATTTCACTTGTTTCTTTGTTTAAAA
>JAPYXV010005453.1:0-10522 GCA_028533065.1 Trachops cirrhosus | reverse complement strand
TGGAATGGGAATAAAGGATAGAAACTGTACTGAATAAACTAAAATAAAAAAATAAAATAAAATAAAAAATACATAAAAATAATAGGATAAAAACATTAAAAATACAGGCAAATCACATCCATAAGAACCAGTTAATATGTAATTCTACATTATTTGAATTCTATATATATTTTATACCTTCTGAAAAATCTCAGTGAGAAATCACACAGTTTTTAAATGCCAGATAACTAAATGCAGGTTTTCTTGTACTTGTCTTTGTAGAGTCATATACTGTCACATGAGAAAATGAAAAATTTTGTGAGAATTGTTGATGAGAAAATATAAACAACATTTGGAGATGTGACTTTTTCTTCAGTTACATAGAGACTTTGAACTTTTTCTAATGTTGTATTCAATGATAAGACCTTGCATAAATATTTTATGATTTACAGAAGTCAATTAATGTTTCAAGAATTCTAGGCCATTACTACTCCTTATTTCTCACGTCAAACACATTAGCCAATAACTGAAGAAGATAAATAAACAAATTCCATAGCAAATATTAAAGAATACAATGGCAGGTTTATGATGCTGTTAGAAAATAAAGTTCAACATGTAATATATGAAGTTGTTTCAGAACTGACCTCCTATCCCAGTTACAGCCATGACAATAAACTTTTTTTATAATTGATTTCTATTTTTATTTTTATGTATTTTTTATTGTTGTTTAAGTAAGTTGTCTCCATTTCCCCCCACCACTACCAACCCCTTGCCCAACCAACCACCTCCCACCCTCAATCCTACTCCCCTGTGGCTTTGTCCATGTGTCCTTTATACCTATTCTTTGATGAACATTCCCCCTTTTCCCATTCATTATCTCCTCCCCACTCCCTTCTGGTTACTGTCAGTTTTTTCTTTAGTTCAATGTCTCTGGTTATATTTTGCTTGCTTGTTTGTTTTATTGATTAAGTTCCACTTATAGGTAAGATCATATGGTATTTTTCTTTCACCACCTGGCTTATTTCCCTTAGCATAATGCTAGTCAGTTCCATTCATGCTGTTGCGAAGGGTATGAGCTCCTTCTTTATTTCTGCTACATAGTATTCCATTGTGTAAATGTACCATAGTTTTTTGATCCATTCATTTACTGATGGGCATCTAGGTTGTTTCCAGCACCTGACTATTGTAAATTGTGCTGCTATGAACATTGGGGTGCATAGGTTCTTTTGCATTGGTGTTTCAGGATTCTTCGGGTATAATCCCAGCAGTGGAATTGCTGGGTCAAAAAGCAGTTCCATTTTTAGATTTTTGAGGGAATTCCATACTGTCTTCCATAGTGGCAGCACCAGTCTGCATTCCCACTAATAGTGCACTAGGGTTCCCTTTTCTCCACAACCTCACCAGCACTTGTTGTTTGTTGCTTTGTTTATGATGGCCATTCTGACTGGTGTGAGGTGGTATGTCATTGTGGTTTTAATTTTCATCTTTCTGATGACTAGTGATGCTGAGCATCCTTCATGACAGTAACATTTAAGGATATTGGACAAATGAAGGTTTGTTCCTATTGATTCTGTCCTACATAAGTTTAAGAAAAATATTTAAAAGTAATGCCTAAGGCACACATTGATTTGTTTTTTTCATATATGTTTATTAAAATATTAAGCCACCAAGAAGATATTCTCTCTCTAATCCTTCATTATTGTTTTTCTCCCAAAATATATTATTTAATTTATGCATTATTTCTGAGACCACAGTGAGTTTTAAGAAGATGTCCATTAAGGTGTGACTTGAAGAAGAACAACCCATAGAATCTCAATGATAGATTAATGCTGGAAGATACAGATAAGAACTGCTCTGTAATCACAACATCCCAGCATTTCAGTCAGATAAGGAAGGCCCCTAGAGCTCCTAGATCAAGTTCCAATGTAAAGCAGAAAAGCCTGCCACCACATACTGGACAGGTTGCCACGCAGCTCTAGTAGAATATCTTCAGTGAGGCAGAGCTTGCCACCTCCCAAGCACCTAGTAATCCATTGTTTATTCTAAATTTAACTTCCACCATACTATCAGCTGTTTTCTAGATGTCAAACCCATGTCTAATTCTATTTTTAAAATTTCTTCAAATATTAGATACCACTCTCATATCCTCCTACTTTGTCATCTATCTCTGTGTAAAGTCAAGAAATACAGGTCAGGATATGTATATATGCCTATTGCTGTAAACCCTTCTATATAGTCTGATGAGCACTTAGCATAATAACTTGCTGATGCATTCACCAAATATGTGCTAAAAGCCTATGAGCTTCCTGCCAAAGAAGAAAGACACGTTTTCTGTCCTTATGAAAACTAAATTCTAGTAAGTCAGACAATGACCAGGTATATAAATAATATTAAAAATAATAAGAAGTGAATACTTACTAATTAGGAAAATGATTTTTAAGACGAGACCTGAAGAATAAAAAGGAACTAGGCATAAAAAGAGCCAGAAATGAGAACTCAGGGGCACTAAGTGCAAAAGCCCTAAAGATTAAAAAAAAAAAAAAAAAAAAGAATTTGTCCTATTTTGGATGCTCCCTGTTAGTGCATTTAGAACATTAGTGAGAGAGAAGTTGAAGGCCTATTTAGAACATTAGTGGGAGAGAAGTTGATTCCTTAAGGCCCCACTCCACAACTTTCAGGCCTAACCAAACTGTTTCCAGTGCTTTTCCATAAAAATGGCCTGTCTCATGTCATGCTTCAGATTTTCCTAAAATCTCTCAAACAAGCAGTATTCGGCCTATGCAAGCCTTTTACCTCTCATTAAGTAGCCACAAGTGCAACACAAGTAGCAGCCAGCCTTAGTTCCAAGGTTGGCCATGACTGGACACCTCCAAGCCCAGCACAAGTAACAGTCATCTCCAGATCACTTTGTAGCTCAGGCCAGCTGGCCCTGAGCAGAACACAGGCAGCAGCTGATCTTGGCCTGCACCTCCTGGGAGGACCCAGAGCCAGCACCCACAGTAGACAGCTTCAGATGACATTGAAGCCACCACCCAGCCACTTTTACAAGCAACACACTCAAGGGGAGGACTTGGCAGGCACCAGAACCCCACTGAAGTAAGTCCTGCTCCATGGGGTGGGCCTCTGCACAGTTGATCCTCCTCAGTAGTCAGAAGTCAGTGGTTGGTGGTCATAGCCATTTCTTGTAACTGATCAGACTGAGGGTAAATCCCTCCCATTGATGTGCCAACAGAAATCAAGGCTCAATTACAAGAGGAGAGTGCACACAGACCACATGGTGGAGGGTGGATGCAAATTGAATGCTGAGCCTGAAGGATCAGAAAGGCTGTGCCCCTTGACCCTACAGACCACCTAGTACATTAGACCATTCTACCGAGCCTGGGAAACATATCAGCTCTCCCTAAACCATAGAAACAAACACAGGGAGGCTGCCAAAAATGAGGAGACAAAGAAACATGACCCAGATGAAAGAACAGATCAAAACTCCAGAACAAGAACTAAACAAAATGGAGACAACCAAGCTACTAGATGCAAAGTTCAAAACACTGGTTATAAGGATGCTCAATGAACTTATACAGAACATCATCAGCATAAAAAAGGACCAATCAGAAATGAAAAATGCACTAACTGAAATGAAGAACAATTTACAAGGAATCAACAGTAAAGTAAATGAAGCTGAGAATCTAGTCAGCAATTTGGAATATAAGGAAGCAAAAAACACCCAATCAAAACAGAAAAAAAAGAATCCAAAAGAATGAGGATAGTGTAAGGATCCTCTAGGACAACTTCAAGCATACCACATTTGCATCATGGAGTTGCCAGAATGAGAAGAAAGAGAACAAGAATTTGAAAATCTATTTTAAAAAATAATGATAGAATACTTCCCTAACCTAGTGAAGGCAATAGACAAACAAATTCAGGAGGTACAAAAAGTCCCAAACAAGGTGAACCCAAAGAGGCTCACACCAAGACACATCATAATTAAAATGCAAAAGGTTAAAAACAAAGAGTGAATTCTAAAAGCAACAGGAGAAAAGCAGGTAGTTAGCTGCAAGGGAGCTCCCATATGATTGTCAGCTGATTTCTCAACAGAAATTTTGCAGGCCAGAAAGGACTGGCAAGAAATATTGAAAGGGATGAAAGCAAGGATCTGCAACCAAGATTACTCTATCCAGCAAAGCTATCATTTAGAATGAAAGGACAGATAAAGAGCTTCCCAGACAAGGTAAGCTAAAGGAGTTCATGAACACCAAGCCAGTAGTATATCCAAAGTTTAAGGATCTTCTTTAAGTAGAAGAAGAAGATCAAAAATACAAACAATAAAATGGCAATAAATACACATCTATCAATAATTGAGTTTAAAAACAAAAACAAAATAAATGAACAAGCAGAGCAGAAACAGACTCATAGATACAGAGAACATTTTGATGGTTGCCAGGCTGAAGGAGGTTTGGCAGAATGGGCAAAAAAGGTGAAGGGATTAAGAAGTGCAAATTGGTCATTAAAGAATAGTCATAGTATAGCATATAGTCAATAATATTCTAATAACTCTGTATGGTGTCAGATGGGCATGAGATTTATTGATATGATTACTTAGTAAGTTATATAATGTCACATCACTGGGGTGTACACTTGAAACTAATAATGTCTGTCAACTGTAATTGAACAATTTAAAAATAATTAAAAATAAATAAAATTTAAAATAAATAAATAAATAGCATGTTGGTGGCCTTGGAAGAATGGATGAGCATAGGGTGAGAGCAGAAACAGAAAGATGATTTAGAAGGTTCAAAATGAGAAATAATTGAGTCTTAGCTAAACATACAGCAATAGCGACTGAGAGGTGTCAAGAGATTTGAGGCATAGGATTGGAGAAAACACAGAGAGGGGTTTCTGATGGTGGGTGCAGATGGTGAAGGAAAATGGAGAACAAAGATATTGGCTTATATGATTCCTGTAACAGCAGATAAGAAGAGATATTCAGGAGGAGGTTTCAAGTAGACAATTGCACATGTAGATCTGGAACTCAGAGGAGGGAACAGCCTAAAGACATAAAATATGGGAGTTATCAACATGTATCCAGTGGTATTAATGGTATTTAAAATCAACAAAATGAGTAAGATAATCTAGAGAGGAGTTTAAAGGAAGAATAGGAGAACTTAAGACTAATCCTGAAGCATTCCAACACTTAGAGTAGAAAAAGAATTAAAAGGAGCCAGTAAGGAAAAAGGAGAGCAAGGAGAAAGTTTGATAAAGGAAGAAGACATTGGGAACATCAATGGTGTTTGAGAAGTAGAGCAAGATAGCAAAGTGGTCATCAGGTATAGGACCAGGGTGATCTTGACAAAAGCAGTACCTGTGGAATAGTAGAACTAAGAACAGATAAATTTTAGGAATGGATTAAAGATGAGGCAATGATGAAAAAAATATGGTGAAGTTTTGTTGGGAAAAGGAGTAAAAAAAGGGAGACAGTAACTACAGGAGATGTGGGGTCAAGAAAAGTTTTGTCCTTTTTTCCTCCCTCAAGATAGGGACTTACATGTGATAAAACCTAAAACTCAGTTACTAAAAAGCTTGATATATCCCTGCTCTAGGTCAGTGGTTTTCAAACCCTTTTCAACAGAACACTGGATATCTGAGATGGTGCCTTGCAGCTGCTGCAAAAGACAAGGCAGGCCTCCTTCCCTAACAATGAAGTAACTCAAATTCAAACCATTTTATATATGGTGATTTTAAATAAGATGTCATTTGAAAAACAGCTTATCTAAGGAGAGCACAGGTTGGCCAAAACATCTCACCCTATTAGCCTAGTAGATGACAGACTACCTGATGAATCCATACATGGTGTGTATTCCTAACTATGTCACATAATGGCTCTTCAGCGAAAACATGATAATAAATTGTATCTGTAGCACAGTTTCAGGATGCTAAACAAGTTTGTCATTGTCTCACAGCTTTTTGGCAATGATAAATTAAGTAGCTTGATTTTCAAGCATTTTAATTAATATATTCCACAGTCAATAGCTTTGATAAACTTAAGACATCTCAAACTTGTTTTAATAAAATTCACTTACAAAATGGAAAGAAAAAAGTTGTATATAGAGTTTTTTGTGTGTATATATATAGATCTTGACAGCTATGCATACTAACTCTTTATGTTCTCAGTAAACATATTTTCTAAAGAGATTTTCTGAGTTTTAGATATGCAAAATGAGATTTGAGTAATGATTTTTAAATTAAGAAAATGTAATGCAAGGGCAGAGCTTATTTTAACTATTCGAATAGAATCATGAGAAACTTGTTACTAAATTAATCAAATGCAAATTGGTGTTCTAAAGGATATTTATGATGTTTATGACCTTCAGTAAACTGCTCTTCTGAATTTATTGTGTTCATTATTAACATTTTTCACTGATTGTGATATTATACCACTGCGGTTCTCTGTCTACAATGGACTTTCTCAGTACCATGAGCACGTTGGATAAACCTGTTGTGGAAGACTGTCTTCTGCACTATAGAGAGTTTAGCAGAATCCCTGGCCTATATCCACTAAATGCTAATAGCACTATCCTACACACCCCTACACTCTACTTGCAACAATCAAAAATGTCTCCAGACATTGTCAAACATCCCCTGAGCGTTAAAATCACTCCCAGTTGAGATTTTGCCCTACAAGCTAATGTGATTTCTTATTCTGGAATTAGCCTACTATTTTCATATTTCTCATAAAGATATTTGGGCTCAAACTGAACAGAATGAGGATATTGCAACATTCAGACCCAGCTCTTCATGTAACTGTAATAGAAAAAAGGAAGTAATACATCTCAGGTGTGACTAAATAACATAGCAATTGGCTCAAGAACAGGTGCAGAAAAGTGCCAAATCTAGAACAAGTTAGATGTGGTATAACTAAAGCTTCATTATAAAAGATCCTGTATTAATGAGAAAAATAGTGAATGAAAACACTTTTGGAGTGCTGCTATATCGAAGTCCTTCCATTAAAATCAGCAGTGTGGCACTGGCTGGTGTGGCTCAGTGGATTGAGTGCCACCTGCGGACCAGAGGGTCACTGGTGCAGTTCTCTGTCACGGCACATACCTCACATACCTGGGTTGCCGGTGGGCCTGTGAAAGGTGACCGCACATCAATATTTCTCCCCTCTCTTTCTCCCTCCCTTCCCCTCTCTCTAAAAATAAATAAATAAAATCTTTTTTAAAAAATCAGCAGTGTGACAAACTGCATGAAAAACCTTGTCAAGACATTATAAGCAGGCAGATCATGTTTGGCTGCGTTCATTTTACATGTTTTTTGTGCATTACATTACCAGTTTTTAAACAAAATGCCAGTAAGAAAAATATTAAAAGGAAGATAGTAAAGATGGAGCTGAGCTGCCATCCAGAGCGGGGGTCCCCAACAGCCAGGCAATGGACCACCCACGGTCCAAGACCTGTTAAAAATCCGGCCTCAAGCAAAGTTCACCTGACCTCCACCTCTTGCCTCCCCCTCCCAGCCCCCATCCACAGCGCGAGGTGGTGTGGGAGGGATTGAAGCTCACCTGAGCTCCACCTTCGAATCCTCTCCCCTTCCCCACCCTGTCTTCCACAGCACCTTACCTTCTACATTCATTGCATGAACAATATTATCCTAGTAACTAAAAGCAGATCAAATTCAAAACCTCAAAAACAATGGGATATTTTAATGTCATTCTTTTCAAAATTAGCTGATTGCTCATGAAATATTGAATTTAATGTTCTAGTTTTGCTTTTAAAATTTTCAAACAGAGTGAGTTCACAAAGACCTTTTAAAAGTTCAAAATAATTCTGAAGTGGTCATTACTGGACAATAGTGAGGTACCTACACACAGAACTATTGTTCTATTACTGCTGTGGTAAAGTCTTGGTCAAAAGTTTACATACCATTTTTTAATTAACAAGTAGAAAACTTATTACTGAAAATGAATTAGAAGAATAATGAATGCAACCAAGTGGCAGACTTTTCAATGTTTATCACCTTTCCTAATAATCATTTTTTCAAATGAATCCAATTAGGGAAACAGTTATGGTAACTAAAATACAATACAATCACTAACTGGAGGAAAGGGGGTGCTACTTACTCAACATAAGAGAAGCAAAGTAGAAAATAGAGTGAGGAAAAGGTCTAGTGGGACTAAGAAGGCTAAAAATAACCTGACTTTGAGCTAAAGCATAACTTATAGTTATAATTTCTGGGAAAATATGGGTGCCCTTTTCTAAATGTAATAGTATTATTGAGCACTCATTAGGTTCTGCAGGCCATAAACCATTGCCTGGTTAAGGTAGACATTTGGGAAGCTGAATAAACTCTTTTGGGCCATGAGGGTCCCATTTAGTAAATTACTACTTCAATGCACTGAATGATACCCTTGTGTCCTGGTACTGGATTCCAAAAGAGCTTAATTTACACACTGGGAAAATCTAGTGTTCATTCAGAGATGAGAAGTGTGCCTGTTCACATGTCCACACAGAACAGAAATTCCTATACTCATCTAAACGGAGAATATTGATATGTGGCCTAGAGATTTAAGTGTCAAATTATCATGCAATGGTATATCACATGACCTGGTCTATAACCGCTTAAGACTAAGACTTGATATTTTTTTCTGCTTTACAATTAAACTGCTGTTTTTATCTTATATATGTTTCCTATGTCACTGTTCTTGCAGTTTTTGCAAGGAAAAACAGTCTCAGCCTTCCCAGATGGTTTTAGAGTACCATAGCTACTTTTCAAAGATGCTTCTCTGTCAGTCCACCATGCCTGTACCCACCTGTACTAGTTGTTCAGTAAAATCCAGTTTTTTTATTTTCTTTTAATTGTTGTTGAAGTACAATTTTCTATCTTTTACTCCCATCCCAGCCCTCCCACCCAGTCATCCCCTCCTCCCTCCCATTTCTACCCATCTCAAGTATTTTATCCATGTGTCCTTTATACTTGTTCCTGTAAACCCTTACCCCTTTCCCCTGAAATTTCCCTGAAATTCCCTCCCCTCTCCCCTCTGAACTCTGTCAGCCTCTTCTCTATTTCAGTGTCTTTTGTTATATTTGGCTTGCTTGTTTGTTTTGTTGTTTAGGTTCCTGTTAAAGGTGAGATCATATGGTATTTCTCTTTCACTGCCTGGCTTATTTCACTTAACGTAACACTTTCCAGTTCCATCCATGCTGTTGCAAAGGGTAGGAGCTCCTTCTTTCTTTCTGCTGCATAGAATTCCATTGTGCAAATGTACCATAGTTTTTTGATCCATTCATTTACTGATGGGCACCTAGGTTGCTTCCAACACTTGACAATTGGAAATTGTGCTGCTATGAACATTGGGGTGCATAGGTTCTTTTGGATTGGTTCTTTTGGATTGGTATCCTCAGGGTTCTTAGGATATAATCCTAGCAGTGGAATTGCTGGGTCAAAAAGCAGATCCACTTTTAGTTTTCTGAGGAAATTCCATACTGTTTTCCATAGTGATTGTACCAGTCTACAATCCCACCAACAATGCACTAGGGTCCCTTTCTCTCCACAACCTCTCCAACACTTGTTTGTTGCTTTGTTTATGATGGCCATTCTGACTGGTGTGAAGTGCTATCTCATTGTGGTTTTAATTTGCATCTCTCTGATAGCTAGTGATATTGAGCATCCTTTCATTTGTCTCTGGATCCTCTGTATATCCTCCTTGGAGAAGTGTCTGTTGAAGCCCTTTGCCCTTTTTTAAATTGGGTTACTTGTCTTCTTAGAGTGGAGTCATGTAAGTTCCTTATATGTTTTGGAGATTAAACCCTTGTCTGAGGTATCATTGGCAAACATGTTTTCCCATACAGTTGGTTCTCTTTTGATTTTAATACTGTTTTCCTTAGCTTTGCAGAAGCTTTTTATTTTAATGAGATCCCATTTGTTTATTATTTCCTTTATGTCCCTTGCTCTGGGGGACATATCAGTAAAAATGTTGCTGCATGAAATATCTGACATTTTCCTGCCTATGTTTTCCTCTAGGATTTAATAGCAACATGGCTTATATTTATGTCTTTTATCCACCTTGACTTTATTTTTGTGGATGGTGTAATTTGATGATTGAGTTTCATTTTTTTGCACGTACCTGTTCAGTTCTCCCAACATCATTTGTTGAAGAGGCTGTTTTTCTCCATTTTATGTTCCTGCCCCCTTTGTCAAATGTTAATTGACCATAGAGATTAGGGTTTATTTCTGGGCTCTCTGTTCTGTTCCATTGGTCCATATGCCTGTTTTTATGCCAGTACCAGGCTGTTTTGATTATAGTGGCCTTGTAATACAGTTTGGTATCAGGTAATGTGATCCCTCCTACTTTACCCTTCTTTCTCAAAATTGCAGCAGCTATTCGGGATCATTTATAATTCCATATAAATTTTTGAAGTGTTTGTTCTATGTCTGTGAAATATGCCATTGGTACTTTAATAGGTATTGCATTGAATGTGTAGATTGCTTTGGGTAGTATGGACATTTTGATGATGTTAATTCTTCCAATCCATGAACACGGTATATGTTT
>JAPYXV010005452.1:0-10522 GCA_028533065.1 Trachops cirrhosus | reverse complement strand
AGGAGCCCAACGTCTGGTGGAGAATGACACAAAACTGGCAATGACTATGCGCTGGAGGGTGTGCTCGGCTGAGAGGAAACACAGGTGACCCAGGTGATGGCAGGCTTGGCTCCAGGTTAAAGGAGCCGCTACTTGAAACTTGAATTAAAAATTTCACCTTGGAGTCAGCTCCTAGATGGCAGAGTAGGACGCAGGGACTATACACCTACATGTAGAGCAATTCCTCCAGAACAGCAAATGAGAAAGGGACCACACAGAGACGTTGTAGGAGAAACTGAGATGGGTGACCACGGGAACCTCGCCCCAAAGGGGAGACTTGCGGTGGAGAGGGATATCACTTGAGTGGCTGGCAAGGGCAGAGTCGCCTGCTATAAGGCACAGTGATAATACACAGATTTAAAGGGCAAGTAGACTATACACGAAGGAAATCAATTTACTAACCCCAAACACCTGCCTGCCAAATAAAATGTGTGGGGAACTTGCCGGAACTGCCTTGGATCTGAGGAGCTGGCAAACGCCGTTGTTGACATTCCTCCTCCCGCTAGATGGCGCTCCAGCCACCCTGCAAGGCCACCGCACTGCACCCCGGACCACGTGGTCCTGCATTAGCGGCAGCTGCAGGTAGACTGCCTCTCAGGGCGCCCCCAGAGACCCTCATCCTAGGCCACCTTGCCCTGCGACTGCTGCAGCCTAGGTCTGCTGGCCCGCCAGGGCACTCCAGGCTCCCTGCAATCCAGCCAACTCAGCCAGCACCCACTGCAGCCGCAGTCAGCATTAGCCACAGCCCCAACCTGCCAGGCCCCCACAGGCCCCCACAGGCCCCCAGAGCCTTGCACCCCAGGTGAACTCAGGGAGCACCTACTGCAGCCCCTCTCACCCGGCCCCCAATAAGCACCCTGGAGCCGCATAGCCCGACCAACTCGCCCTGTGACCCCAGCGACCTCTGCGACCCCAGCAGCCAGGCCCCTAAAACTCCAGCGCCTTTGCATCACCACACCCCACGTTCCCTGCAGTCCCAGAAAAGTGGCCCACCAGCAACACTCCAGGTACCCCATGCCCCTGGCAACCTCGACCAGGTCTTATAGAAGGCGCCCCCTAGCTACGTGCCCAGGGCTATCTCAGCGGAAGATGGCTGCAGCCCCTGCCTCCAGATCACCAGGGTAGAGAGCGTAGGCATTGTGAAGAGGGGAATGGAGGAAGGCAGTCTTCAGGTAAGCGATGGGGAGCATATCTGCAACTTCTCACCCGCTCCATGAATTTAGATTTAAGTTTAATGTATACAAGCCTCACAAGATCTTCCTAGTGTAAAAAGTTATATGAACAGAGCCACTTTAAAGGGGATCTGGAGCTGCCCTCCCAGAGGAATTGCCTTACATGTCTTACATGCCTCAAACCTTTGAAATGTTAAAACAGGGCCAAATAATCATTGCACTGGGCCTAAAGCAACAGTATGCCCCAAAGATCTGTTTGCAATGGTAACAATAGGGACAACTGGACTGATGGCTGCTGGACTGAAAATTTTTTTAAAAATTGTTCAGAATCAGCACCACTCATGTTAGCTTACCTGCACCAATAGAAAAACAATGCTTTTCTTGTATTGATGTCTCATAATTACCTGTTGCCTTTGTGTCCTAACTGGAACACTTTTTGGGCTTCTGCCTGAATCACTACTTCCTGAAGAACTATTTTTTTCTTCTGTATTTTTTAAAAATCTCATGTAAATGCTTGTTGCCTTTGACTTTGAAAGGCCTTTTATTTTTAGGTTAACTTATCTGGCATCTCCAGCAAGATCTACAGTGGCCTCATTTCCATGGACCAGAGTCCTCTGGATCCAGGTATGGGAACCAGGTCCTCTTAATAAAAAATGATAAAGGGAAAGCAAGAATTTTATGCATTCTTAAGAAACTTCCTTGTGTCCTTTCTCCTCAGTCTATAATGCTTCAGGTAACTGAGTATTCTCTTTGTTAAAAAAGTTAAATTTTACTCACAACCATTTAACTTTCTGTGTTTTACTGAAAAGTCTTTAGTTCTCACCATGATGAAGTGAATAACTTAAGTATTGTTCCACAACAACTTATGATTCTATTTGACTAAATGTTAACATAATCAGACTTAGTGGTATGTTAGATTACATAGGAAGCATCACCAAATAAATGATACTAAACCTTTTATTACATAAAATTCCTAAAATTCTGACATACCCTGGTATAATGCTAAAAACTTGCAGTATTTCTCTGTCTCTTAAAGTTGTAAATCTTATCATGTCTTCGAAACGTAAACACCCAGGAGCTAACCAAGATAATGCCCATAGAGACTGGAGGAGAAAAAATACTTTTTCAAATGCAGGCTGTTCCTTTGGCAAGGAACCCATACCTTGCCAAAATTGACTTACAAAAGAAGTAATGTTTTTTACAAAACTAATAGACAATAATTAGGATGAAACAAAATGACTTTATATGAAAAAATTGGATGTTCTGTTTTCAACAGGTGAAGGTATGAAGCATGGATAGATGCACTTTTGTTGAAAGAAAGGAAAATAGAATGTGATTTTTGAATAAGAAAGGACATTAAAACACATGAGTTTTAGGGGGATAAGGAAGAAAAAAATTAATTTTGTCCTAAAATAAAATGACCATTTTAAAATAAGAGAGGAGCCCTGGCTGCTGTTTTACTGGATTGAGCACCAGTCTGAGAACCAAGTATCACCGATTTGATTCCTGGTCAGGGCACATGCCTGGGTTACCAGCCAGGTCCCCAGTAGGGGCCATGAGAGAGGAAACCAGTCGATGTATCTCTCATACACTGATGTTTCTCTCCCTCTCTTTCTCCCTCCCTTCCCATCTCTCTAAAAATAAATAAATTAAATCATTAAGAAAAATAAGAGATGAAAGGAGAGGAAAAATCCTCATCGGAAAAAACCTGAAAGGTACGTAAAAGTTGCAGAAGGTTTGTGGGAGCCTATTTGAGGTTCTAGCAGGGGAGCGCAGCTACTCGTATGCCCTGAACCAAAGACCAGTCCTCTCCTCTAATTGGGAGGTCTTCCTCTTGGACCAAGTGCATAGCTTCTGGAGGGACACACATGGATTGGTGAGGGAGGAAGGGGACAACCACCTAACCAGCCAGATCAGCCAAATCAACCCTGGCGATCAATGGGGTGACAGATATCACAGCCAGATCACCCCTACATCCTATAATTAGCATCAGTTATACTCGCTTGTCTGCAACAACAGTAGTGCCTTCCTTCCACTGATGTGATTGTTACTCTTCTTTTTCATTGATGCCCCTTACATTGGTCTCTCAATCAGAACACTGTTTGGATTTCAGCCTGAATCACTGCTGCCTGAATCACTATTCTTTTTTTTAATCTCAAATAAATGCTTGTTGCATTTCACTATGAAGGACCTTTTGTTTTATTTTATGTTTTTGCTCATCAGTAGTTACCTGGGTCTAAAACAAACAAAAGTAATCCCAAATATTATGGCAGAGGAGAACGTGTTTGCAAAATTGGGGGAAATAACGTTCTCATCCAACATGACACAGAATTGAAAATGCTCTTGGCCTCCTCCCCACAGACAAACAAACAAACAAACCCCCAAATAGCATAACTTTTCAAACCAGTCAATAATAGTGTCGGAGTAGGTGGCCCCACACACAGAAGAGGGAAGGGAAATCCAAATTGGCACCTGTGGTTGTGTGCCCTCCTATGGAAGCCAGATCCATGATGTGTCACAGGAAGGCAATGGATTGTCGCTGGGTTTTCTGCCTCAGATTCATGGCCCACCTTTCACTTAGGAAGGTGATGATTCTCATCCCTTGACTTCATGCTCAATTGTAATAGGGCACTGGGGGTTCTGGGTTGATGCTTTAATGTGAAAAGAGCATTCAGACCCATACTTTCTGGAACAATCCAGGGTATCCAAGGAAACTTGGTCTTTTTAAACACTTGGGCATGGGGCATCTCAGCTTTCAATGACCCAGAGATAATTGCAAAATCTCCCTTTTTTTTCAGCCAAGAAAACAGAGTAATGTCTGGTATGTGCAGTGGGTGGGAAGGAGAAGGAAGAGAATTAGTACAGAGGATATAAGAGGCAGCTCAAGCATCTGTCTGTTCTGCCTTAGGTGATACCCTTTGGTTTGTGTTGGACTGTTGCAGTTGCACTTAATTAAGCACATCTAAATCCTGGAGCAGCTGAGAAACAGCACAATACTTCTGCTTTCAGTTAAATATAGTCACCCTCAATTATGTGCCTCTGGCCAGCCTCTGTGCCCTTCAACCCCCCTCCCCCAGCCAGCGATCACCAGGTCAACTCTACCTCCTGGGTCCTGTCAGGCAACTGTGTGAGCAGGGAACATTCCAGATCCCTTAGTCTGGCCCTTTTCGGCCTCCATTCCCCCAAAGGGAAGCCTCCATGGCCCAGCTGACAAGTCTACTTCTCCTGATACTTACGAGTCACACAGCAGAGACAAAATGTTAAACCAACATGTATCACCGAAACCATTTCCTCTCAACATGTCCATGCCTGTTGTTTGGCATGAAAAGACATCTGGGAGGGATCTGAGTTATTTACTAATCATGGCAACTTTAGTTTGACTTCCTCTTGGCACTGTATTTCAGTACAAACCCTTATGCTGAGTGATTCATGGTTCACTCTGCCAGTCTATGAAGAAGTCAGCTGATATAGTGGCAAGTGCATTGGCTGTATATTAAAAAGAATTTTTCATATCTGAGTTGTTTGTGGTGATTTCTAGACATAATTTCATTTTTAATTTATTTTGCATTAAACTATAGTGGAACTTATGATAATACATTAGTTTCAGGTGTATACAACATAGTAATTCTACATTTATATAACTTAGGATGTAACCACAGATCTATTAACCATCTGTCACCATACAAAGTTATCACATTAATGGCTTTTTTCCTTGTGCTGTACATTATATCTCTGTGACTTATTGATTTTGTAACTGGAAGTTTGTACCTCTTATTCCCCTTTTCCATTTTCACCAGTCCTTTGGCCCCCTCCCTTTTGGCAACCCTCCATTTGTCCTCTGTATCTGTGATATCTATGACCCTGTGTTATTTTCTGGTCCTTTGTTTTCTTTTGTTCTTTTAGATACCACATGTAAAGTGAACTCACATGGTATTTGCTTTTCTCTGTCTGACTTATTTAACTTAATACCCTCTAGGTCCATTCATGTTTTTGCAAATTGCAAGATGCCATTCATATATATAAATACATTCCTCCTTAGATGAATACCTAGGTTGCTTCTATATCTTGGCTATTGTTAATAATGTTACAATGATCAGGGAGGTGAGAGATATGTTCTAGAATTTGTGTTGTCATTTTCTTCACATAAATACTCAACTCAGAATTGCTGTGTAATATGATAGCTCTATTTTTTATTTTTTGAGAAACCTACATACTTTTTTATAGTGTCTGCACCAATTTACATTCCCTCCAACAGTGCACAGTGTTCCCATTTTATCACTTCCTTGTCAACACTTTTTATTTATTGACTTTTTTTTCGATAATACTCATTTTGATGGTTTTGGGGTGACATAACATTTAGTTTTGATTTTCATTTCCCTGATAATTAGTGATGTTGAGCATCTCTCTATATGACTGTTGGCCATCTATATGTCTTCTTTGGAGAAATGTCTATTCAGGTCCTCTGCCCATTTTTAATCAGATTGTTTATGTGATGTTGAGTTGAATGAGTTCTTTATATATGAGGTCTGTCTGAAAAAACTCCAACCATTGTTATCATAAGGGGAATGGTTTTAGTGACATCAAGACAACCTGGAAGCCAAGGAGAGTGGACTGGAATGTGTATGCACGAACAATGATGACTTCACTGTACTGGTCAGTGGGGTTGGTAGATGCCATTGAATGAGCATATGTACTGTGTGGCCATGGCATTCAAAATGACTGAGCGAGTACGGCAACGAATCTGCATCCAATTTTGTGTTAAGCTTGAACATTCCTCCATGGAAACTATTCGGATGATTCAGAAGGCCTCAGCTATGGTCAACTGGTCATCGGCAGCTTTATCATGACAATGCACCCGCTCGTGTATCACATCTCATGCAGAGTTTTTTTGTGAAACATCAAATCATCCAGGTGACTCAGCGCTCCTACAGCCAATATTTGGCACCCTGTGGCTTCTGGGTGCCAAAACTAATATCATTTTTGAAAGGGAAGAGATTTCAAACTACCAATGTGATTCAGGAAAATATGATGGGGCAGCTGATGACAATTGAGAGAACTGTGTGAGGTCCCAAGATGCCTATTTTGAAGGGGACTGAAGTGTCATTGTCCTATGGACAATGTTTCTTGTACCCTGTATCTTCTTCAATAAATCTCTCTACCTTTCTTTTTTTTTAATGTCACAGACTCTTATTGTTCTTACCCAGAGTTCAGCAGTTTTTCATCGATAAGTGCTTTTCTTTTTTAATATTTTATTTATTTTTAGAGAGGAAGTAAGAGAGGGAGAGAAGCATCAATATGCAAGAGATGCATTGATCGGTTGCCTCTTGCACGCCCCCAACTGAGGACCTGACCCACAACCCAGGTATCTTTCCTGACTGGGAATCGAACTGGTGACCTTTTGGTCCATGAGCTGGTGCTCAATCCACTGAGCCACACCAGCTAGGGCAATGTCTCTGCCTTTCATAGTGTATGGCTGGCTGGGTACTTCTGGACAGACCTCATTTTGGATAATAACCTCTTATCAGATATGTCATTTTCAAATATCTTCTCCCATTTAGAAGTCTGTCTTTTTGTTTTGTTGATTGTTTCTTTTTCTGTGTAAAAGATTATTTAATTTCACGTACTCTTGTTTATTTTTGCTTTTGTTGTCATTTCTTCAGGAGCCATATTAAAAAAAATAATGCGAAGATCAATGTCAAACAGTTTACCTTGTGTTTTCTTCTAGAAGTTTTATGGTTTTAGGTCTTACATTGTAATTTTTAATGCAATTTGTGTTTATCTTTATATGGTATAAGAAAGTGGTCCAGATACTTTTTTTGCATATGTCTATCCAGTTTTTCCAAAACCATCTTTAGAAGAGGCTATGTTTGTATTGTATATTCTTGCCTTCCTTGTCATAAATTGATTGACCATGTGTTAGTTTATTTCTGTGCTCTCTGTTCTGTTCCATTGATCTATGTCTGTTTTTGTGCCACTATTATGATGTTTTGGTTACCATAGCTTTGTAGTATACTTTAATACCAGGGTGCATAATACCTCCAAATTTGTTTTTGTTTTTGCAATATCACTTTGTCATTTTGGAGACTTTTGTAGTTCCAAATAAATTTTAGGATTGTTTCTTCTAGTTCCGTAAGAAATGCCATTGGTATTTTGATAGGGATTACATTAAATCTGTAGATTGCCCTGGGTAATATGGATATTTTAACAACATTACTCCTTTCAGTTCATGAGCACAGTATTGTTACTGAACAAAGACAGTGAATGTGATACTCAGTGCTTATAGAGAAGCAAAAAGTCTAAAGCAGCAGATTTTTCCAGAGAAAAAGAGATTTATTCATCAGACCAGCTGAAGAAGGAGATCAGAGATAAAACTCAAATTAGTCTCCTTGAACAAAAGCTTGGGGTCAATTTTAAGAGGTGAGTGTAAGGACAGGTTATACATATTTATTAATTATAATTCAGGAGGTTTGATTGGGTGGTCTTGAAACGAAGTCATCTAAGATTAGGGATGTGGAAAGAGCTACAGAGAACAAAAGAATTCCAATCTGGTGGAGTTTGATTTATTAGTCCTATGTGTGTCCAAATTTGGTCCCTGAACCAGATCTTCCTTATGACTGACCCCTTGCATCTTAATGGGCTCTGGGTGGTAAAAGTCACATGTCTGCTACTTGAGTTCCAAGAATTTTGGTTATGCTGTGCTATTAAAATCACCTTAATGTTATTTAGATGCCAACTGCAGCTGCTCAATCCTCTGGAACCAGTCTGATCTGGTTTGGTCTGCTGGTCTCCAGAGTGCTGTGAGAAGGCCTACTGTTATCTCCTGAAGGACACTTAAAACCAGAAAAAAAAAAAGGATTAGGGTTTTGTTTCAGTGTTATGGCCTGATTTCAGTATATTCTTTCATTTATTTCTGTTATCTTCAATTTCTTTAATCTATGTCTTATAGTTTTCAGGATAAAAGTTTTCTACCTCCTTGGTTAAACATATTCCAAGGTATATTATCTTTACTCATACAATTGTAAATGAGATTGTTTTCTTAATATTTTTTTCTGATAGTTCATTGTTGGTGTATAGATACACAGCAAATTTCTGAATACTATTTATCTTACAACTTGACTGAATGTATTTAATAGTTACAAGAGTTTTTTTAGCCCTGGCTGGTGTGGGTCAGTAGATTGAATGCTGGCCTGCAAACCAAAGTGTCGCAAGTTCGATTCCGAGTCAGGGCACATGCCTAGGTGGTGGGCCAGGTCCCCAGTAGGGGACTCTTGAGAGGCAACCACATATTGATGTTTCTCTCCCTCTATTTTTCCCTCCCTTCCCCTCTGTCTAAAATAAATAAATAAAATCTTTAAAAAAGAGGTTTTTTAGTGAGTCTAATATAGAGTTTTCTAAATATACTATTATGCCATCTCAAAAAAATGACAGTTTTAGTGCTCCCTTTTCTATTTGAATGCCTTTTCTTTCTTTTTCTTGTTTGATATCTTTACCTAGAACTTCAAGTAGTATGTTGAAAAAAATTGGTGAGAATGGGTATCTCTGTCAAGTTCCTGATCTTAGTGAAAAGGATTGCAGCTTTTCTCCATTGAGTGTGATGTTAGCTATGAGTTTGTCATATATAGTCTTTATGTTGAGTTATGTGCCCTGTAAATGCACTTGGTTAAGAATTTTATCATAAATGGGACTTCCAACCAAGATGGAGGCATAGGTAGACACACTGTGCCTCCTCACACAACCTAAAGAAGGACAACAACAATTTAAAAACCAGAAACAACCAGAACAGACAGAAAATCGAACTATATGGAAGTCTGACAACCAAGGAGTTAAAGAAGGAACATTCACCCAGACCAGTAGGAGGGGCGGAGACCCGCAGCCTGGCAGAGAGGACTCTGGCAGGGTGGTGCCTGGAGGACCCAGTGAGACCGTGGATTGTGGAGCTGGGCGGGCAAGGCCTCAGTGGGCAGACCTGGTGAGGTGGCAGCTAGCGGACTGAGTGGTCCCACATTCGCACACAGATAAACGGGGAGAAACAACTGGGGAGCGGTACAGACTGCACAACATAGGGCCCCAGTGCGGGGGAAAGAAAGCCTCAAACCACCGATTGAAAACACCTGTGGGTGTTGAGGCATCAGTGGGAGAAACTGCCAGCCTCACAGAAGAGTTCATTGGAGAGACCCACAGGGTCCTAGAACATACACAACCCACCTACCTACCCGGGAATCAGCACCAGAAGGGTCCAATTTGCTTGTGGGAAGCAGGGGAAGTGACTGAAATCCGGCAGAGAGCAGAGCAAGCGCCATTGTTGCCTCTCAGACCCCTGCCCAACATACAGCATCACAATCCAGCGACTTGGCCTGTCCTGCCCTGGTGGACACCTAAGGCTCTACCCCTCACTATGTAACAGGCAAGTCAAGACAAAAAAGAATTGTCCAAATGAAAGAACAGCTCAAAGCTCCAGGAAAAATATAACTAATCAATGAAGAGATAGTCAACCTATCAGATGCACAGTTCAAAACATTGGTAATCAGGATGTTCACAGAATTGGTTGAATTTGGTCACAAATGAGATGAGAAAATAAAGGCCATGCTAAGGGAAATAAAGGGAAATGTACAGGGAACCAATAGTGACGGGAAAGAAACCGGGATTCAAATCAATGGTGTGGACCAGAAGGAACAAAGAAACACCCAACCAGAAAAAAATGAAGAAATAAGAATTCAAAAAAATGAGGAGAGGCTTAGGAACCTCCAGGATGTCTTTAAATGTTCCAACATCCAAATTATAGGGGTACCAGAAGGAGAGGAAGAGCAACAAGTGGTAAAGTCATTTGAACAAATAATAAAGGAGAACTTCCCCAAGCTGGCAAAGGAAATAGACTTCCAGAAAGTCCAGGAAGCTCAGAGAGTCCCAAAGAAGTTGGACCCAAGGAGGAACACACCAAGGCACATCATAAGTACATTACCCAAGATTAAAATAAAGGAGAGAATCCTAGAAGCAGCAAGAGAAAAGGAGAGAGTTACCTGCAAAGGAGTTCCCATCAAACTATCAACTGATTTCTCAAAAGAGACCTTACAGGCATGAAGGGGCTGGAAAGAAGTATTCCAAGTCATGAAAGGCAAGGACCTACATCCCAGATTGCTCTATCCAGCAAAGCTTTCATTTAGAATGGAAGGGCAGATAAAGTGCTTCTCAGATAAGCTCAAGTTAAAGGAGTTCATCATCACCAAGCCCTTATTATATGAAATGTTAAAGGGATTTATCCAAGAAAAAGAAGATAAAAAATATGAACAGTAAAATGACAGCAAACTCACAGT
>JAPYXV010005451.1:0-10523 GCA_028533065.1 Trachops cirrhosus | reverse complement strand
TAATGACCAGAGGGGAGAGGGGAGGGAATTTCAGGGGAAAAGGGGAAGGGTTTACAGGAACAGATATAAAGGACACATGGACAAAAACTAGGGGAAGTGGAAATGGGAGTGAGGTGGGGAGGGCTGGGGGGTTGGGCTGGGATGGGAGTAAAAGACAGAAAACTGTACTTGAACAACAATTAAAATAAAAAATAAATATAAATAAATAAATTTCTTCTAAATTACTTTGTGAAAGTAATTTTGTGTCCTCTAAAAAGTGAGGTAGTGGGCAGAGGAAAGCAAATAGAATAAAAGGAAATAATGGAGTCATGAAGTTAGAAAAGGGGATGATGATCTTCAGGGGATTGGAGGAAGACTTGTGTTTCAATTCATAGCACTGATAGGCAAAAAATTCCTAGGACAAAAGTGTCCCCTCCATGCATCTTCAAGCAATCTGATACATTCTCAAATGTTTTTTCAATCAACTGAATTTGGGAGTGGGGTTTACAGGAGCTGTCATCTCTAACTCTATCTAAGATGAATCATTATACAAAAAACAGAGAGGTGACCTTCAGCATGACTACAAAAGTGACCCAGCATGATGAAGGGTTAAAGGGACTTTGAGAATTCTCTCTGTTTATGTCTGAGCTGTGACCTTCATTGAAAAAGCAAAATATAGTGCTGTGTCCCAGGGAGAACTGGCCCTTCTCCCCAGAAGATTAGTACCTTTGGATCTTTAGCTGTTCCTTTGGGAGAATTGGCCCTTCTCCCAGAGGAAATGGTTAGTTAGTCAAAATCACATAAGGCCCTTGGTGCGTAGCCACGTTTATCTAAAACACATTTAATCATAGCCCCCAAATCGAGACTTACCTCTGGTGCCTCTTGGGATTCCCCAGCGTCTGTGTTCGAGTATAGGTGATTTCCCATCTGGTGATGTATGCTCTTGATTCCTGCTTTTCTTTTTGCTCTCACTTAATAAAGTGCTTAACCACTCAACTTTGACTTGAGTTCTTTGTTGTCTGTGAATCTGAACCTCCAAAATAAGTGGCCACAGTCTCATATGTGCCCCTTAACAGCACACATGACCCAGCATGATCTCAGCTAGCCCTGGAAAACCACCCAAAAGGCATATCATGGGAATATAATGGACTCACTCCATGAACTGATTTTGCCTTTGGAGCATATATTAGTCAGAGTTCTCCAGAGAAACAGAAACAATAAGATGGAGATGATCAATGGATAGATGATAGATAGATAGATAGATAGATACATACATACATACATACATACATACATATATACATATATAGAGATCTAAAATAAGGCTCATACAAGTATGGAAGCTGAGAAGTCCCAGGATCTGTCATCTTCAAGCTGGAGACCCAGGAAAGCTGGTGTATAATTAATTTGAGTCCCAAGGCCTAAAAATCAGGAAAGGTTATGGTGTATATGCCCATCTGAGGGCAGAAGATGAAATGTTCCATCTCAACAGAGAAAGGCAGAAAACAGTGATTAATTTCTCCTCCCACTGTTTTTTGTTCTGTTCAGGTCCTCTGTGGATTGAATGATGCTGACCTACATTGGAGAAGACAATCTACTGAGTCTACCGATTCAAATGCTAATCTCACCTGGAAACACCTGCTCAGACATCATGTTTAATCTGGACACTCCATGGATGGTCAAGTTGACACAAAATTAACCATCATCTAAGTTCACCCCTTGTCAACTTGGCATTCATATGCATCTCCTTAAATCATACATATTCTCCAAATAAATAATAAAAGATCATAATTTTACCTAACATGATATAACTACCATGTGTGCATACAAAAATACACTAACCTCTTCCTTAGAAAAGGAGATAAAATCCTTGAGCAATGTTGACTAGTCTTCATGATATCCCATAACTAAATATTATGATGGACAATTAACAATACATAAATACTATGATGTAAAATCAACACATCTTATGTCACATGATATGAGAATAAGAGAGAAAAGAAAATGAAAGTCTATCTATATAGAGCAGGGGGCTCAAACTCATTTTCACCAGGGGCCACATCAGCCTCGCTGTTGCCTTCAAAGGGCCAGAATAATTTTAGGACTGTATAATGTAACTGCTCCTTAACAGTTAAGGAGTTGAAATTACATTTGGCACTTTGAAGGCGACTGTGAGGCTGATGTGGCCCCCAGTGAAAATGAGTTTGACACCCCAATATAGAGAGACACAAACATATTCATAGCAAAATAAGGAGGAAATACACATGACAATAACAGTCTATGTTTCTGTAACTGGTCATGTGGTCTTAACTGGAATTTATAACGACCTTCTTTCACTACCCATTTCTTATTTCCTTTGCCTTCAACAAGCATCTCAGCCGATCATGATTCTTTATGTGATAGGGTTACTCAAACCTTAATTCCCTAGGGGATTGGGTCATCAGTAGTTCTGCCTGGATTGGGTTGTAGTTTTCTACTGACATAATGCTATTCTATGATGGCAATACTATGAGATTCTCTAGGAGATTCCCAGTATTCCAGACACACTCTTCTTCACCTCCATTGTGGAGTAGTATTCCAAGTTCCCCTTGGTATTCTGGATCAGTCACCCCAGCCAACGCTGTAGCTCCCATTTTTGCTGGTTGATTCAGAGGTATGAGGAGCCCAAAGTGGCTGGGTGACAGTCTTAGTTTGCAGCTCAGTGGAATCATTGTTGTGTCTCTTGATGGCAGCATTTGCCGCTCTGGAACTAAGACTTCTAGACCAGCAGATTGTAAAGTTGGAGGAAGAAACAAAATTTTGTTAGTGTGTCATTGGGAGTTATAGTGAATAGTGCCACTCCCATTCCCACCCCTTGATTCTTGGACCCGTCAATCCTGGTTATTGGAGAAACAGCACAATACATTGGACACTGATTCAAAGCATATCAAGCCAGCTGCTTCAGGATGGTGGGGGAACTTGAAAAGATCAATGAATCTAATAAACATGGGTCCATCACCACAGTTCATTTGTTGTGAAGAGAATTTCTTAATTAGAAGAAATGTTCTACGAATACCATGATGGTGGATAAGGCATTCTGTACATCCACAGATGGCAGTTTTGACAAAATCATTACATTCAAGGAGGACAAATCTATACCCAGAATAAGCATCTAGTCCAGTGACAACAAAATACTGCCCTTTCTATGATAGAATCTGTCCAGTGTAATCAACTTGCTACTAGTCAGCTAGCTGATAACCCCAGGAAACAGTACCATATCAGGGCTCCAGTATTGGTCTCTGCTACTGGCAGGTTAGGCACTTAGCAATGGGAGTAGCCAGATCATTCTTGGTGAGTGGAAGTCCATGTTGCTGAGCCCTGTAAACCTGCATACCTGCCACCATGGCCTTTTTGTTAATGAACCCATTAGGTGATGACAGGGGTGGCTGGGGAAAGAGACTGATTGATATCCACAGGATGGGTCATCCTATCCACTTGATACTAAACTTCTCCTTTGCTGAAGTCACAATTTGGTGGGGATTCACAGGACATGCAAATATCTTCACATTTGTTTCCCATTCAAAAAATCTATAGATATACCTCTTCTGAAAATTTTTTCCTCACCAATTTTCCAATCATGTTCCTTCCAGGTCTCTGATTATCCAACCAAACCATTGCCCACAGCCCATAAATAAGTATACAAGGGGAGACCACACCCTCACCAGAAGGTCAGAATTTATTTATAAAAAATGTGTATTTATTCTTACATGTCTAAACATCAGTCACATTCAAAGTACTCTCCATTTGATGCAATACACCTATCGGTGATGTGGACAGGTGTGCTTGTAAATCACCCATCATGAAATAGGCAAATAAGTTGGAAAAGTCTTGAAAAAATTTACTGAAGCCTAATGCAGCCTCTCACAACAATGCCAGCTGGTACAATGATACACATGGATTCCCAGAATACTCACATAGCAGGGAAAACCTGTACTGCAAGGAGCCCACTCTCCAGAAGACAATCACATGTCTGGCTATTTCTCCTTCCAAGCTAAATAAGCAATCAAGTACGTTGCTTGATACATGCTAGCGTTAACAGAAAAAAATAATTCCAAACACTTGTACACTGTTGGTGGGATTTTAAATTGGTGCAACCACTATGAAAAATAGTATAGAGTTTCCTCAAAAAATTAAAAATAGAACTACCATATGACCAAGTAATTCTAGCATTATTATGATAGTCCAAATATGAAAGCAACCTTTCTGTCCAACAATGGACAAATGGAAAAAAAGTGGTACATATATACAATGGAATATTACTTGACCTTAAAAGAATGTTCAGATGGACCTACAGGGCTTTATGCTCAGTGAAACATCAAGCAGAGAAAGACAAATATCATGATTTCATTTATATGTGAAATCAAAATAACAAAATAAATGAACAAATAAAACAGAAACAAACTCATAGATACAGAGAACAAAAAGATGGGAGTGGTGTTGAAGGGATGGGTGGAAAAAGCGAAGGGATTAAGAAGTACATATTGGCAGCTACAAAAGAAGTCATGAGGATGCAAAAGTTATCAGTAATATTGTAACTACATATGGTGTTCAGATGTTACTAGACTTATTAGGGAGATCAATTTGTATGGTATATAAATGTCTAATCACTGTGTTGTACACCTGACACTAATAAAATATTGTGTGTCAACTGTAATTAAAAATAAATAAACCATAGAGAGATAAATAGATAAAAGTTAATTCCAGGTGGGTTGTAGATCAAAATATGAATAAAAATTTAGTAAGTATCAAAAACATTATTTTCATGTCATCCAAGTGGGAAACAGGACAAAGCCCATCCACAAAGAATTGATTAATTTACATTAAAATTAAGAATTTACAAACAAAGCTCACATTTAGAATAAAGCATTCTTTACATCAAGAAATAAATAAGACAAACAACCTATTAGGAAAATAAGCAAGAGTCTCAAATAAGCACAACAAAAAGAGAGAATCCAGGTGTGGTTTATCTGGGTCCTCTGCTTCAGGGTCTCTGCAGGCTGCAAAGGGCCAATCTGGGCAGCAATCATCTCAAACCTTGGCTAGGGAAGAGTCCACTCCCCAATCTCACTCTCATGGTTGTTGGCAGAACTAAATTAATCCTAGATTGTTGGACTAAAGCCCTCAATTCCTTACTTGCTATTGCCTGGAAAGTGACTTCAGTTCCTTGCTGTGTGAGGTTTTCTACCATAACAACCTTCTTCATCAATGTGACCAAGATGAGAGAGAGAGATAACTCTTTTATGAATGTGAGGTCTCATAACTTTTCCCATAATCTTAGAAGCAATTCACAAGGAAGAGAGTTGCACAAATGTGTAATGTGGGGAACTGCCTGGCCTGGTATTGGGGACTGTAGCCCCATGAAGAGCAGGCCCTGAAAGGGGCAGGTAAGTCTCCCTGGAAAGCCAGGAAACACAGGAGGTAGATAAGACCCGATATGGGAACAGGAGTTTCCCATAGGGAATCAGGCTTAAAGAATGCATTATGTCTTCTGAAGCTTGTCCTGCTAAGAATATCTCTGGGTTAATGTACAGGATGTTTAGGTTCAAAGCACAGGATGGTCTGGTCCTCCCTACTTTGTGGCCATCTGGCATCTTTTTGTCTAGCAGACTCTGACCTGAGGAAGATCTCTGTGTTTCCTCCATTGTTATCTATAGATAATATCTGTTTTCTATTAACTATAGCCTTTGGGCATTGATTGATGAGCTCTGAATGCATACTGTATAACCCTATGCCTACTGGACTCAATAAAAGCCTCAGAAGAAGGGACATCGGGGCTCTCCTCCTCTGAGAGAGTAGCCAGACTTTTCTCCCCAAGCAGATCATGCCTTGGTAGTCTTATTCTCATCCGCAGTGGCCAGGACAGCTCTGTGGGACAGAGTTCTCCCACAGTGTAAATACCAGGGAGTTGAATGACACTCAGATCATTGGGAGCCATGTCAAAAGCTGTCTACCAGTTTGCTTGTGGGAGAAGGGAGAGGGTCAATATTGCAAGGTGCTATGACTAAGCTTCTGGGAGTATTTGTGAAAATCTATTCCTTGACTTACATGATTTACAAGAACATACCTACTTTTTGAAAATTATCTACTATAAAAGTATAATCAAATTATACTTTATATGATTTTCACTTAATTTTTAATAGTTAATATTGCTAAGCCTAGAGTATAGTTTAGGATGGCAGGAGTAAACGCATCTTGAGTTAGAAGTCTAGAATCCCAGATGAGTGATACTATGGACTTGGACTAGAAATGGTGACATTTGTCTGACCCTAAATGTATTTCAGATTTAGAGCTGACATGGTTTGCCATTGGATTGAATTTGAGGATGGAGAGAAAACCAGAAGTCAGGAGAGGTTAAAGGAGTTGATATTTACTGATATAGGGAAGACTCTGAGAGGATTAGATTTTGAATTATAGAAGAGGGCAATCAAGACTTTTAGTATGGATATGTTAAGCTTGAGATATCTATTAGACACAGAGATGAAGATGTCAAAGTAATTGAATTAAAAGATTGAAGCTCAGGGGTGAAGATGGAGCTGAAAAGACAGGTTTGGACATTATTTATATATATTCACTACAGCCACTAAACTGTACAGTGGATTAAGAAAAATAATCTCAAGAACTGAGAAGCTATGATATTTAAAAATTAAGAAGTACAGAGAATATAGAATCAGAAACTGAAAAAATCCTTTACCAATGAGAGAAAGAAAAACCAGAGTGTATGTCAGAGAGCAGCCACAAAAAATTAAATGCTTCAGAAAAGAGGGATGATTATCTTTGTCAAATATTGAAGATAAAGATGGAGAATTGACTATTTGATGTTTCATCATGGACAAGGCCTTGCAAGGGGCTGAATGAGTGAGATGCTTCAAACTGACATTATGGAAGAGGTTTAGTTACCAGTATAAAATGTCCATGTTGAGGTGAAATGATTTTCAAGATGTTGAATATGAGAAAGTAGATGGTTGTCTACTGGAAGCTAAAAATTCCAAATTAACAAGAGTAGTGATGAAATGGGGAGGAATGAGGCGCTAAAATCTTCAGGGAATAAAAGAGCTGGGATA
The DNA here is from genome assembly GCA_028533065.1 of Trachops cirrhosus. NCBI lineage: Eukaryota > Metazoa > Chordata > Mammalia > Chiroptera > Phyllostomidae > Trachops > Trachops cirrhosus. The sequence goes on along the minus strand of JAPYXV010005451.1, from coordinate 3,444 downwards.
TCCAGGACCCCTGGAATATGAGGAAGTGATGAGTATTATGATCTAATGACACTTGCTTCAATGACACATCATGTGTTTTGTGGTTGCTTTATGTTTTTTATGGTGGGGGTGGTGCTGGGAGGTGGCTAAATAAAAAGGACAAATGCTCTGGAAGCAATAATTAGGAGCAAGAAGAGCAACTAGGCTACCTCACTTCTGGTTCTGTTAAATTAAGAAAGTGGAGATAAATGTGGAACCACCACTAGAGAAAGCTGCTGGTTTACCATTTAAGTAAATGAACTGCCACGCAACAACTTTAGTTCTCTGACTTACTCCATCTTTTCAATAGGTACGTTAATACCCAATTTAAGATGATTTGTGAGGGTTGATTGAGATAACACATATAAGAGGTTTATCACATATCAAGCTCAACACAATCATTAAAAGTTGATAACTTTTGCCCTGGCTGGTGTAGCTCAGTGGATTGAGCACGGGCTGTGAACCAAAGGGTCACAGGTTCAATTCCCAGTTAGGGCACATGCCTGGGCACAGGTCCCCAGCGGGGGCCACATGAGATGCAACCACACATTGATGTTTCTCTCTCTCTTTCTCCCTCCCTTTCTTCCTCCCTTCCCCTCTCTAAAAATAAATAAAAAATAAAATCTTAAAAAAAAGTTGATAACTTTTAATTAACTCTAAAAAATAAAAATAAATATTTCCTGTTGTTAATAAGTATATGCTTATACTGGGAAAATTTTCCTGACATAAATTTGTAATGATATACTATCATTTATGCTGTTTTATTAATATTTTGCTTATTTCTCTTTTTAGTACTTTATACATATGTACAAACTATCTATTCAGGAATAAAGTATATGCAAGTCCTTATTGTAGAGTTTTGCTCCTATAGAAAATAAAAATGATTTAAATAAATGTTGTTAAAACTATGACTTTATAGACATCATATTCTAATAAATTACTTATATGTTTTCGTCCAATGCTCTCATACTCTGTGAATTGTGTAAGGGCACAGGGCAGTGAATGATTTCAAAATGTTAGAAATATCTTTTATTAGAATTTTATCCATATTCATTGTTGGAGTATCAGTATGGATTCCGTCAGACAAACAAAGCCAACACCAAGTATTGCAGGATATTTTTCATGTGCAAATTACATGAATACAGGACTAACACAAATGATGTAGGGAAGCTGGGATGTGATGGTCTTGGGAGGGGGAAACTTGAAGGAATAAACAGTTAGTGACTCACTCAGCTTGAAGCACAAGGTGTGAGGCACAGTAATCAAAACATGTTACTGGCATCGAAAACAGACATGTAGATCAATGTAACAGATTAGATAGCCCAGAAGTAAACCCATACATGTAAAGTCAATTAAGCTATGACAAAGGAGCCAAAAACATACAACAACTAGAGTTGGGGAAACTAGGTAGCCACATGCAAAAGAATGGAACTGGACCACTATCTTACACCATACACAAAATCAGCTCAAAATGGATTCAAACTTGTTCATAAGACTGGAAACTGTAAAACTCCTAGAAGAAAACACAAGCAGTAAATTCCTAGACATTAGTTCAGGCAATTGTTTGGAGTTGCCCACAAAAGCAAAAATAAACACAGACTTATAAAATTTCTCCAAGGCCAAAAGACCAAGAAAGAGGCTGACCACTGCAGCATTACATCAAGAGTTTGTTCAGGGAACTGATATAAAGTCACACATCTTGGGTGGAGACAAGAAGACATGGATATTCTCTGCTCTCCATGGAAGTCACTAAAGAATTACATAGAACAGGGCAGATAGATATGGGGTACTGGTTTTTGACCCACAGAAATGGCCTGGCCCAGAAACAGACAGGCTGTGGGGCATAGAGGAGAATTCAATCGGACAGTCTCTGAGGGGATGAATGGGGGACAACTGTAAACACAGAACCAGCTCAAGATGGTCCTATCCTGTTTAATGAGATACATAGGTGCTTTTCAAAGACAACAGATCAACACTGCAAGTGATGCAGCCAAAGCATGTGCAGAGGAAAGAACTTTGATCTCCAACTGCACCCAGAACCAAAGTCTTGCCCACCCCACATACACGGAACCAAAGGACCAGGACATTGATGGGGGCGCTCTGCCTGCAGAACTTCCCCGTCATCATGGATGAGAAATAAAAATGCCCAACGAGTGATTTGCTTGGGGAGGAAAGGTGACCAGTCTCTCAAAGGAGAAAGGTTCTGAACACCTTCTTCCCTGCGTTTTTACTGAGTTTAGCTCACACAGAGATACATAGTATGCACATAAAGCTCACCAACCAGTGCTCAAAATGCTACTGATATCGTTTATGGATAATAGTTGGAGAAACACAGGGATTGTCTCTAGTCAATGTTGGCTTTAGGTCCAGTGTCTGTTTCATAGCAACAGGGCAGAGCAAACCTCAAAGGAAATAATGTATGTTCGTTCTCTGACCAGATTAGCTCCCAGAGCTGTCTGTTCCAGTACAGGTTCGCAGCTGCCTCTTGGCATAGTTCCCAGGCTGAGTCAGGCAGGAAGAGCAAAGCAGTCAAGAGACTAGGAGACTTTTGCAGAAAGACTGAGGACTCAGACTATGACAAAGCCAAGGGGTGAGGGTCTTTCTGCCCCTTCTCTGAAGACCCCTAAGTCCTTCTCTGATGACCCTTCATGACAGTGCCTGTCTTAAGTTGTCCTTCCTCCTTTGAGGTATCTTACCTGTCATTGGCTAACCTGTCATCTGCCTGGCATCTGCCCGGGCCAAGCAGGGGGAAGTGAGGGAGGCAGGGGCTGTGCTCCTGCCAGGAGGTAATGTTCTGTCTCCCAGTGGCTCATGTCCCCAAGGCCTTTCGCTCATCTCTAGCTGTGGGACAAAAGGCTACAGTTCCTAAAACCAGGTGAGAGGGCTCCCAACAGGACGTAACTAGAAGTTAAATTCCAGAACACTTTCCAAAGCCAAGGGTCCATTGTCCAGGAATATCCAATGTTGATGCTCTTTTACCAAAAATGGCCAAGTTCCAAGGTCCTCAAATTAAAACTTGCCCCACAAGCATATCTGCATACCACTTCCCCATATGCCTTAAAAACCCTTATTCCTTAAGCAAGATGGATTTGAGGTGCCATTAAATCTCCCATCATCTCAGCACCTTTTTGACCAATAAATCTTTCCTTACTCCAAACTCCGACATTTGGAGTTTTGGCTTCAAAGCGTTGGCACATAAACTTGGGTTTTGTAACACAAATTCTGTGCTGGCCTGGAGGACAGTTTGAAATAGAAAAGGAAATATAAACTATCTTTTACTAACATTATGCAGTTTTTGAGAAATCAGGGCAAGTACATCTACCAGCCAACACCCAGGACACTGTTTTTAGAACTGCCTAGCTCATGAGCTTGCCTCATTGTCTTTCAATTTCCTGTAGTGACGTTGTAAAACCTTTTTTTTTTTTT
>JAPYXV010005450.1:0-10523 GCA_028533065.1 Trachops cirrhosus | reverse complement strand
AGGGGGAGGGCAAGAATAGTAGGGGAAATGTAGAAGCTAAAGAACTTATAAGTATGACAAATGAACATGAACTAAAGGGGGGAATGTGGGTGGGAGAGGGTGTGCAGGGTGAAGGGGAGTGAAGGGGGAAAATGGGACAACTGTAATAGCATAATCAATAAAATATGTTTAAAAATAATAAATAAATAAAACTCTTTTTAAAAATATTTTATTTATTTAATTTAGGGAGGAGAAGGGAGAGAGAAAGAGAAGGAGAGAAATGTCAATGTGTGGTTGCCTCTCTCTGGCCCCCTACTGAGGACCTGGCCTGCAACCCAGGCATGTGCCCTGACTGGAATTCGAACCAGGGACCCTTTGCTTCATAGTCTGGCACTTAATCCACTGAGCCACACCAGCCAGGGCTAAATAAAAATCTTAAATAAAAAAAAAAAAAAACAGCAGGAGTCAAATTGAAGAGGCTTCCACTAGCAAAAGATAGAACAATTGAACTGCAAAACTGATAACTTCAACTTGATTGAAAAGCATTAAATATGTTTTTATTCAAGAAGTCATGATAATGTATTTTTTTTAAACTGGTCATTTTTAGAGAATGATATGGTGCTAGGAAACCAGTTTATGATCTTGAAAAATAATAAATAAAGGGAGAGAATCAAAAATCAAATATTTATCCTGCCTTGCCATTATGATCTGAACAACCAAGTAACTCAAGTAGATAAGGGGAAGAGTATCCCTATTAAATTATTTTAACTAAAAATTATTTTAAAATAGTAAAATTAGAATATCATCAATTAGAATCACCCCTGATGAATTAATGGATCTAGGCAACAATTACCAATAGCTGATATCATCACAAAAATAAAAATAAGCAGGCACATACGCATCCTGATAAAAGAGCATTTCAGAGGCAACACTGTCATACATCACAGTGTGTCATGTAAGAGAGATGCTTATCAGGTTTTCTCACTATTAGGAATGCAAAATTTGGTCACTTGGTTAAGGGGCTGAATGCATGAGATTTGGATTTGGAAACGATTGTTTTAAAAAATTAACATTAAAAAAAAGGAGGAAGTCTCCTAGAATCCATAGTGGCAGAAACACAGGGAAGGGAGGCATCAAGCTCTTGGGGCAACTTGGCAGAATTTCTAGGAACAGCGTCTCATGCCCAAGGTTGGCAGCAATCACTTCTCTCCTGGAACAGCCGGCAATGTAATCAGTGTAATTCAGCCATTGTTTCTAAGTGCAAAACTCTCCTGGAAAGTTTCTGAAATACCTAATTGCCATTACTAGATTTATCCCCGCTAGAATAGATTCTGTTGTTTGTAACTAGCAGAGCCTGACTGATATAGAAGGATTGTCCAAAGGATTGACAATCCTGTGTGTGTGTGTGTGTGTGTGTGTGTGTGTGTGTGTGTCTGTTTAAATTAATGAGTCTCCAATGCCATTAATTTCTCCAAATTCATTTGAAAAGCCTAGATTGGCTGACAAAACAGAACTGTTTGCTTTGATCGGTCTTTGGTTCTGAAAACCTTCAAGAAGATAAACAGAAGCTCAGCTTTCATAGAAGTCTGTGTATTTGACAACTGTTGGGAGTGTATGTACAGTAATCTTTTGTTTTATACAAACCTGACAAGAGAGTTACAATGACAAGCCTTTCTCAGAAAATTCTCAAAGAATCATTTATTCTGGAAGCAATTAAGCCTGAAAGCACACTCAGTGTTAATGTTTATTCAGCATTTACTTGTCTTTTCTGTTCCATACTTTCTTGTCCTTCCTACAAGTTATTTTGTATTGTGGTAAACAGTAATGGTGTTCAAAAATACTCACTGCCTCTACCTAAGAAGGAATTCTATTTTTCTTTCCAATTGTGTCAGACTTGGCTATGTGAGTTGATTTGGCCAATAGGAGGTGAGAAGTAACATGCAAGGTCTGTCTGGAAAAAGTCCAGCCATTGTTAATATAACAAAAATGGTTTATGCAACATCGTATGTAACCATCGTATTTATGTAACCTGGCAGACAAGAGAGTGGACTGGAATGTGCATGCATGAACAATGATGACTTCACTGTACGAGTCAGTGGGGGCAGTAGATGCCATTGAGTGAGCATGTGTACTGTGTGGCCGTGAATCTGCATCGCATTTTGCGTTAAGTCTGAACATTCCTCCACGGAAACTATTTGGATGATTCACATGTCCACAAATATGAGCCACTGGTGATTGGCAGCTTCATCACATCAATGCACCCGCTCATACATCATGTCTCATGCAGAGTTTTTGGTGAAACATCAAATCACCCAGGTGACTCTACAGCCCAGATTTGGTGCCCTGACACTTCTGGCTTTTCCCAAAACTAAAATTATCATTGAAAGGGAAGAGATTTCAGACCATGGATGAGAGTCAGAAAAATATGACAGGGCAGCTGATGGTGATTGGGAGAACTGTGTTGTGAGGTCCCAGGGTGACTACTCTGAAGGGGACTGAGGTGTCATTGTCTTAAATGCAATGTATCCTGTATCTTGTATCTTGTATCTTCTTCAGTAAATGTCTGTAATTTTAATATTTCATGGCAGGATATCTTCTGGACAGACCCCATATGTCACTTTCAGCTCTAAGAGCCAGTTTGGGCTTTGCCAAGTTCTCTGTTTCCTCTGCCCTGGTATTCCTGGTAAAAGTTCTCAGTCGGCCTGAGTTCCAAGGAAAGTTGACTTGGAGCAGAACCAAGCTACCCCACAATGGACAGAGAGCATAAACATAGGGAAACAGAGCAGTAAGCCACTGAAATCTAGAGCCCCTTTTGCCACAGTGTAACCTTGCTTGTCATTGCTGGCATGATTAGTAATTGCTTATTTCTGATAATAGCTAGTATTTTGAAGCACTGTTTAGAAACTACACACTTACATTCCTACATCATTCTGAGGTAGATATTCATTTCTTCACTTTATAGATGAGGAGGATACAAGAACTGAGGAGGTTAAATAACCTCACACCTGACTGGAAGCAGCATTGAGTTCTAGACCTGCATCAGTTTAACACCAGGGACTCCTGCTCTTAGTCAAAACTACTGCCACATTGAAAATCTCCTGGCAGAGACAGCCAGCTCTGTGTAGCCTCCACAGCATTTATGATATCGTCACTAGGCTCATGAAAGCACTTGGAAAACACTTACAGCCCACTGACTGAAGGGCCACAACTGACAATTTCTGAAGGTCTGAATAAATGAACAATTATTTATTCAATTCCAGCTGACAAATTCATTGTATAAAGTTGCTTAGAATCTCTTGCAGAACACAAAAAAAAGCTGTAGACTGCACCCACAGAAACTGTATGATGGAGCAGAATGAACGAGGCACAAGATTTAAAAGCAGACTGTGTAACAAACAGAGCACCGGAACCAGAGTCCAAGGGCCTGCACTCCAGTCTCTCCCACCCCTGTGTGGGGTTGGCCATTATTTCAACCTCCCTGAAGCTGCTTCCTCATCAAAAGAGACACTAATAAAACTGCTCCTGGGTGTCCAATGCGATAATGCAGGTACATCACTTTCAATTCTATAATGAGGTAAAATATCCAAACATGGAACCTGGATGGACAGGGAAGTGACTGAAAAGATTCCTCATTCAGGGGCTCTAGCCTCTGAACTTTGTGGCAGGGCACTTGGAGATAATAGGATTTTTGAGTTACTGAAATATCTCTTTTACAGAATAGATAAGACACATTGATTTTTTTAAATTTTATTAAAATGTCCTGACTTAAAGTAACATACACCATAAAGACTATAAAATTCTAAAAGATTAAGGAATGCAAAACTGAAACATTTCACATGCAATCTACAATTCAGGACCTCTTGTAGGTGGACATACTGAGAGGTGATTTCTCACTGTTGTCATGGAGAGGCAGGGAACCCAGACGTAAACAGTAAAGCTCTCGGCACACATACATACATTTTCAGTGAGGGCAAAAATCCACTGCAGCCGACGGAAAAGGCTTCATGACATAAAGAGACTTTGTGCTCTTGTCACTGAACTCCAGTTTTAGAAAGATCTTTAGGGAAAGAACAAGGGACTAGCACATATTGAGTGCCCTCTGCATGGTGAAAACTTTATATAAAGTATCTCTAATTTTCACAGCAAGTCTGCAAGGTCTAGTGCTAAAGAGGGTTGTATATCCTGTCCAGGACACATAGCTAACAAGTGACAAAAGCAACTCAAACTCTTATCTGTCTGGCCCTCAAATTCAGTCTCTTTCCACTAGACCAGGAGTTTCCAAACTACAGCCCATGGACCAACTCTAGCCCACCACTTTTATTTTGTAGTGCCTATGAGTCAATAATAGTTTTTACGTTTTTAAAGTTTTTTTTTAAAGAATACTTTGTGATGTATAAAACAATGTGGAACTCAAAATTCAGTGTTCTACTGGAACATACCAACACCTATTTAATGACATATTGTCTATGGCTGCTCTGCTCCCCCAGAGATGGGGCAGAGTTGAGTGGTTGTGACAAACCATATGGTCTCCAAAGTCTAACATATTTACTACCCAGCCTTTTAAAGAAAAAAATTTGCCCACCCCTGCTCTAAACCACATAGCCTATAGATGACCTAGCCCTCTCCTTTTACGAATTAGGAAACAGAAGTCCATGGAGTCTGAATAAATCTGCTCCAAATCAGTAATAGTGGGAGACAGACAGGTGTGGCAAATGAGAAATGCTAAACGACACGCACAGCAGGTTGAGAGGGGTCACAGGTGGGTAGTGCATGTGGCTGGCCATGACGGTGAGGGTGAGTGGGGTGGGGAGGGAAAGCAGAGAAGCTGGCCCACTATAGAGGGTCCAGGAGTTCACACTGAAAATTTAGGCCCTGGTTGAAAAGCATGGAATCATTTTGGAAAAATGGAATGACAAGAAGGCAGGGAAGACACCCTCACCTGCAGCATGGAGGCTGAATGGGAGAGAGCTAAAGGGAGACAGAACCACCAACCACCACGAGGCAATCACTCTCGTAACTTTATCTTTCACTCAGTGACATGATATAAATGAAAACATGGTACATAAAACTGCAAACTAGCCAATTGTATGGTGCCAGGATCAATTTTCTGGTTTTGATGGTGAACCATATTATGTAGGACGCCACCACTAAGGGAAGCTGGGTGATGGTTCATGGAACTTCTGTTTTCCAAACTTTTTGCTCATCTATAATTAAATTAAAATTAAAAGTTTAAAAACCTATTAGATTGAACTATATGAAGTTGTTAATACTGGGTTGTTTTTGACCCACAAATACAGCAAAGTTTGTATAGCTAATTCTATAACTAATTTAAAGGAAAGCTTTAACCTAATGAATTATATTTGAACCTGTCTGGAGAACTCTAGTAACGGATGTAGGGTGGTCTCCGTGGAGTATGAGAACTCACTGGCTTTGTGAGTCAGCATTAGTCATGAGGCGATCTCACGGCTACTAGCTTCCTTCGCTCAAGCCTATCCTCACTAAGCAGCACTGGACTAGGAGCATGGGTATCCCAGTTCCCAGAAAGTCACATACCTTTTGAAATGCAGGCTTACACATCATGCCCTTAAAAGTTTCATTGTTATGGAATAGTCTGAGTAAGTGGACAAAATTAAGTTTAGGGCTCTATAAAGCTGAGGATAGCCCTTAAGAGTGTTAGGGTCAAGTGTGAGTCCGCCATGGTGAGGACCTGACTACAGAGGAGGCAGCTCAACTCTGTGACCTGGCTTCTGAGTGATCAGTGCAGGCCAAAGACATACAATGATAGTGGACCTCAGAGGGACCCACAGTGAGAAGTGGGACCTTTTAGCAGCAGCTCCACAGAACCAATGATCCTGGTGCTCTGGCCGCCCTTCTGACATAGCTAGGATCTGTGGGTGATATTTAGGCCAAAGAAGAGGAGCACATTATTTATTAGGTCAAGTCTGACACAAATCTTGGAAGCAATAGAAACTCTGGGACTGGATTGAAGGATAAATAACCTTGGTGAAAATGCCAATAAAATCCCTATGAAAAATTGTCAAATAGTTTGTTTTAGAAAGAGTTTTTCACTTTGTGTTAAAAAAAAAACCCATAAATAAAACTAAACATCTTGAAATGAAGTGGGGTGATTACATTTCCCTTAATTATTTTGCCCCATTACCACACACTTTTAAGGACTCAAAATATATATATTAGGGAGTGTTAAATATGTGGGTGAGCGAAAAAGCCGACACAGAGCATGCAGCAGACAGCCATGAGGTGTGCATCCCGGGAGAGCACCGAGTAAGGAGAGCACGTCCATTTGCTGGGAGGGCATGACAGAGGGCCACATACTGGGTGGCTTACACAACAGAAATGTCTTGCTTCATGGCCAGAAGTCCCAATCTGAGGTGTCGCCAGGATTGCTTCCTTCTGAGGACTGCAAGGGAGATTCTGTCCCAGGCCTCTCTCCTAGCTTCCAAGTGATCAGCTGTAGCAGGAATATCTTTGGCATGTAGAAGCATCACCCTGATCTCTGCCTTTATCTTCGCACAATGTTCTACCTGTGCACGTGTCTGTGTCCAAATTCCTCTTTTTATAAGGACACTCATCCTATTGGATTAAGGCCCACCCTGCTGCAGTGTGACCTCTCCTTAACTAATTACATCTGCAAAGCCCAGTACCAAAGAGGGTCGCATCCTATGGCTGGGCTTAAAACTTCAACATGTGAATTTTAAGGGACCAATTCAGCCCCTAACAAGGGGCAGAGGACAGTATTCACACTGAAATCTCCCAAACTACTTCTCTCATGTACACTTTCTTGGTGGTTGTCTGTAGTTACACCTCTTTCATTAAGTAGGAAATGTATTAAAAGTGGAATATCCGAAGCCTCAGGAAAGCTGCCAAAGGAGAGAAAATCTGATGCAGAGTCACTGAAATCAAATAATTTTAATAACAGAAGGCACCCTGGCCTGGACATTGAAGCATGTGGGCTGCAGTCCTGGTTCTGACTCCACTCAACAGGAGAAGTTCAAGCAAGACCAAGGGGTACACAGCAGCTGCCCAAGGGCTCTGAGTGGGTCCACCTACCAGCAGAATCAGAAGCAGAACCAGATCTCTTTTTGCCTGGAACTTTCTCTAGTCTATCTCCATCGTTCTGAGATGCCAGGCTCAGAGTTTCCAACTCTAACTGCATGCTTTAAATCTAACCTTCCTCCCAAACCCCTGACCCACCTAAAGATCAGTAAGTCACCCCATAATCTTTCCAGAAGGCCTGGTGTCTGGGCAGCCTGTAATTTCCGTGACTTGCATCACCGATCCCCACAGAGCATAGAACTGGTCTCAGCAGGACAATTGCTGGCATTTAGGAAACTCTGGATTTGCTCATCTCAGCAGACGGTTTCCACAGCCACAGTCCTCAGAAGGCTGTCTGGACTCATGCTGAAACCAAGTTTGGGCAGTATTACAGGTTTGCCTAAAATCAGATCCAACACAACATAGTTTGGTTACTCCCACTCCTGTGCCCAGCAAGGATCCCCACAGGGGTTCCACACCTCTGAAAATGGAAAAAGCACTAAAACCTTAACCATTCACCTTCCCTCCAACTGTGCCATTTTCCACTCCCAAACAGCACAAGAAGTCCTTTTTCTTCCTCCCCATGGGAACAGTCTGAAAAAGGTTAACACAGATTGCTAGTTAGCATTAACCACAGTGAGGGAATATGTAAGATATTAATGTCGCTTTTTTATATAACAGTGTGACCATTTGAGGATAATAATAAACTCTTATTTATAGGGTCAAACACCACAATATGTACATATCGCTCAAGTGTGTTTGCAAAATAGGCAATAACTGCTCTAAATAGACTGTCTCAGAATGACTAATAAATAATAAGCATCTTGCCTTCAAAATTAACAACAGAGAAGCAGCATATTATTTGGGGCACTACGGTAAGCAGTAGGTTTCATTGGGAGGGGTTATAGCCGTAACAGGATTAGCTCTTGTCCTCACGTTACTCCCCATAGAACAGGGAGGCAGGGCCACGTAAAGTCGTGGCAAGAGCAGAGCCGGCAGAGTAAACACTGCCTGAACTTCAGAATGTAGATCTGGAAAGAACCTTCATATCCCTTGAACTCCAGGCTGCCTGGTCCTCAGTTTGCAGTAACTTGCCCAAGTTCACACAAGGCAAAGCAGGAAATACCCATAGAAACTTTCCAGTCAGGGACGTTCAGATTCTGGGGATTTGGTAGAAATACAATGGCTTTGAATGCCGGAGCATTCACGCCCAGCTCTACTCCTGCGTGACACAGGATAAATCACTAAACCTCACGGGACAGCATGTTCCTCTGTACTAGAAGTGGCAGCAGCTACTTCATGCTGCTATAGGGATTAAATGTAACAGAACTGTACAAATGTACAATGATAGCAAATAAAATACGTCCAGCAATAATATAAGAAATGCTAGATTTTTTTAAAGTGATGCCGTTACTCTGATAATAAAATCTGAGAGAGCTAGTTGTTTTCAAAGTTGATCAACACCATCACCATCCTTGCAGCACCAAATAATTGCCCCTGGCCTCACAATAACACAAGATACTTATTTAGACCTTTTCTGGTTTCCAAATCCCTTTAAAAGAGCCATCTGAGTTGACTCTCACTAAGGAAACCAAGGGAAAAACCAAAATTCAAAGAAGGGAGCAATGTCCCCAAGGTCACCAAGTTCATGAATGGCAGGGCTGAACTTCTAAATCTGCATGGTTGCAAATCTGTGTTTCCATAGACAAAACCACATGGCCTCTGGAAAGAAACTGGCTGGTTTGGGCAGACCAGAATCACTAAGCCATGCCCACTGTGGACAAAGATTCATCAGGACCAGGACTGCTGCTGGGCTTGTTTGTAACATGGCATGGAGAGTTCTAGAGGATGGGGTTGAGTGCCCAGCCTTTCCCCATGCAGCAAGGACCTCACACAACCATTCCAATGAGAGACCCTCTACCCCAGCTTCACTCTCAGGGTGGCAGGAAGTGAGGCTAGTCAGACGTCCCAGATCTCACACCCTCCCTCAGGTTATCATCAACTCCAGTAACAGTACAAATCCCTGATCCTTTCCCAGTCCCTGATCCTGGATCCCAGTCAGACTCACACATAGTACCAATAATCCTGTCCCTGCATAAAGAGACATGTCCAAGTACCAAATCTCTGATAGATCATGGAAGGAAAGAAATCAGTCAAGTACCCAGATATTTGATTTGTGTGGTGCCAATAGTGTGCACTTGTGAAATTACTCAGTTGAATGTGTAAATTTGGTTTTTATCAGAATATTTTTTCACTGTAAAGAGAGCCATAAAGACACAAAGAAAGACTCTCTGCTACTCAATTTTCTAGTGTTAAAACTGCAATTATTTCTGGAAAGCGTTTTGGCATTATCAGTCAAGTGCTTTAAAAATGTTAACACCGACTTCTGGCCAAGATGGAGGCATAGGTAGACACACTGTGCCTCCTCACACAACCAAGATAGGGACAACAACAATATAGAAACAAAATAACAACCAGAACTGACAGAAAATTGAAGTGTATGGAAGTCGGAGACACCCCAGGAGTTAAAATTAAACACATTCATCCAGACTGGTAGGAGGGGCGGAGTCTGGCCCAGGGAAGGACGGGGAGCGGAGAGCAGAGCAACCCAGGTGGTGCACAGGACTGCAGCGGGCAGACCCTGGAAAACACAAGCGGGCATGGCTGGTGGGACCCGGCCGGGGGTTGGGAACCGGCAGACCCAGAGAAGCGGCCATTGTGAAGCAAGGCACTGTGCCCAACTCAGGGTCCCAGCGCCAGGAAATAGAGCTTTGGGTCACTGACTGAGGAGGAACATCCCGCGGGGTACGCAGGTCCACCCACACCAGAGGGCCCAGTTAGCTTGCGGAAGGCGGTGGAGGGGTCTGAGGTCCTACAGAGAGCAGAGCAAGCACCGTTGTTCCTTCTCAGACCCCGACCCCTCCATACAGTGTCACAACCTAGCAACTGGGGTGCCCCACCCTTGTGAATACCTAAGGCCCCGCCCCTCACTACAGGAGCTCGACAAGACAAAAAAAAACAGCAAAAAGATGGCTCAAATAGAAGAAGAATGAAAGCCCCAGAACTCATCCTTTTAAGCGACCAAGAGATAGCCAACCTATCAGATGCACAGTTCAAAGCACTGGTGATCAGGATTCTCACAGAATTGGTTGATTTTGGTCACAAATTAGCTGAAAAAATGAAGGCTACAATAAGTTTAATGAAGAAAAATGCACAGGGAACCAATAGTGATGGAATGGAAGATGGGTCTCACATCATTGGAGTGGACCAGAAGGAAGAAAAAAATATACAACCAGAAAAGAATGTAGAAATAAGAATTCAAAAAAATGAGGAGAGGCTTAGGAACCTCCAGGACATCTTGAAACATTCCAACATCCAAATTATAGGGGTACCAGAAGGAGAAGAGGAAAAACAACAAGTGGAAAAGGTATTGGAACAAATAATGAAGGAGAACTTCCCCAATCTGGCAAAGGAAATAGACTTCCAGGAAG
>JAPYXV010005449.1:0-10523 GCA_028533065.1 Trachops cirrhosus | reverse complement strand
GAGCAGCGCCATTAGATGAAACGGAACACGTGGCACACTCCCCTGGAGTTCCGAGTGTCCACTCTCAGCAGAACTGCAGGTGTGCCAGCTTGGAGTCGTAAACTCCAGTGGGGAGGTCAGGCAGCCTGTCTGGCTCCTTATGCTCCACTTTTCTTACGGCTGAGACTTTCAGTTCGAGACCTCCCTGGTTCTGGGTATTTCAGTGATTTCTGACTGAAGCATGGGTATCTTGGGTGCTATGCTATGAGGATGATGAAACCAAACAGCAAGGGGGTCCATCTGCTCGGAGCCCAGCAGAGCCAAAAGCTGAATCCCAAGACTCGCAGCGGAGCCGTTAGTCCCTTTACTGTGGGACGCCACTCAAGGCGAAGGGGAAGCTGCCACTTAAAGCCCGAACTCCCCGAAGGATCACGGTGGGGGTTTTAAAGCAAACAATCATGGGTAATCGTGAGGAACAGATTCAGGGTCGTGGGCTGTGTTGGTTGGTTGGTTCCTGTGCAAGCTAGAGCTATTTTATTAATCTGATTTCTTTAGTTCTTGGCTGAATCCTTGGCCGTCTCGGGCCTTGGGGACTGTGGCCAGGTGGTCTCCCCTGCTCACAGAGTTCTTCCAGACACCTTGGGATTATGAGTCAGCAATGTTACGGTAAGAGCAGAATAAAGCAGCTGTACATCCTGTGCATAACAGGCCGCATTTTCCGGTTAGCTTGAGCGAAGTATACGTGGACACTCTTTGCTGAAACTTGCTTCACAAGCAGGCCTCCAGGCCCCAGGGCACGACTGTATTCCATGCAACCGCACCTGGCAAGGGGGCCAATTCAGTAGCTTTAACTGAAAGTTGCGTTCTGGCATACCTGCCGTGGCATGATTTGGTATCGGTTTCACTGTGGATCTGCTGCTGTCACCTTCTCACTACTTCTATTGGGTTGACTAAAAAATCTGTTTAGCTTTTTTTCCGTGAAATAAAAGACACATTTTTCTTTTTCACCAATAACTTCATTGATTTGGATATTTTGAGTGTGTTGGCTATCTCCCGTGTGGTGTAACACTGACTGTTCTCAGTTAATGTCTCGATTTGATCGCTGTCAACTTCAGCAGGTCTGCCTGACCGTGGAGCATCATCCAGCGAGAAATCTCCAGCACGAAACTTCGCAAACCACTTCTGACACGTTCGATCCATCACAGCACCTTCTCCACACACTGCACAAATCTTTTTTTGCGTTTCAGTTGCATTTTTACCTTTCTTGAAATATAAAAGCATAATGTGCCCAAAGCGTTGCATGTTTTCTTCCATCTTCAATATTAAAATGACTACACAAAAATTCCCCAATTTTGATGTTTTCTTTTTAATGCACGCTGATATGACAGCTGTCACAATACAATCTAACAAAATTGTTTCCAATGAAGTTAAAGACAACTGAGCACTACTAGAGCCATCCTACGGAAAAAAACCAAATGAACTTGTTGGCCAACCCAGTATTTTTCTTTTCCTCCTTCACCTGCCTCCACCCTTCGTTTAAAGCTCTGGTGGGACTAGGAAACGATAACAAGTCGGGTCACAGATGGAGCATTGGACTTCATGTGTCACGTTTAAATCCTCCGGGAGGAAAGGAAGGACTTGTCGTTAAAGCGCCTTTATGAGCCACAGATGGCAGTAAGGCTGAAATTACACCACCACCACCGCCCCCCGTTGCTTGTCTGCTAATGTGACTGACTTTCTGAAGTACCTGAGCAGCACCAGCACTTCCCAGGACCGCCCCCTCTGTTCATAGTCCATCATAACTCACCGGGAAGATTAACTGGAGAGGAGTCAACTGTGAATTAGGAATCACCAAAGTACTATTTTAAAAGGAATGCAAGCGCAGTGTCTTCAATTGTAGCCTTAATTCAAAAACATGGCCAAACTGTTACTAAGGAAATGTCTTAAAGGGCCCATTTGAAAACATCTAGCCAGCAAATTGGTACATTAGCAGGAAGTAATGTGCTGTAAATCCTTAACAATAGCGTGTCGTCTGAAGTAGACCAACCACTTCTTT
Source organism: Trachops cirrhosus (assembly GCA_028533065.1). Taxonomy (NCBI): domain Eukaryota; kingdom Metazoa; phylum Chordata; class Mammalia; order Chiroptera; family Phyllostomidae; genus Trachops; species Trachops cirrhosus. The sequence continues at coordinate 8,488 of JAPYXV010005449.1, read as the reverse complement.
TAAAACCCTCTGTGTTTATTCTCTTAGCAAAGCTCAAGTGAGTTTCAACCCAACCCTTCTCTGAATTTTCACAAATTCCAAAGCAGTAGAATCCAAATGAAAAGCTCGAGTATACATGATATTTTTGTTTATCAAGAGAATTAATTACACTGCTTTGCCTTGGGAGCAATAGAATCTGACTTGACACAATTGTCCCATGATCTGAAATCTAATACGATTATTTTATGATGTAAATAATAAAATAGGATGAGTCATTTGCCATAAAATTTAATGGACTATGTTAGTTGCTGGTTTGAGTTGATATATGCATACCAAGCCTGGCTTCTATGGACTTTTATTGATTAAGCATCTGGTTTTATAAAATGCTTCCTGATACCGAAGACTCAAAGCACTGACTCAACACATTTTAACATGATAGTACTGACCATGTTCATGCCTAAAAGTGGTCGAGAGTTGCAAAGTTTGCCATGGAGTAACACAACTATAAAACTGTAGAAGCCACATTAACAAAACCTAAGAACCTTGCAGAAGAGTTGGCTCATTGTTTTACAAATGGAATTTGAAATGCAGAGGGAGCACTGCGAGCTTGGAGCAAGTCGGGAATCCAGGGTAGTTTAGATCAGCTGCACACGCCGTGCACGATGTTTGTGTGTTGACCGCTGTTCCCTCCCCCACCCCCGGTCAATTCGTCTATTTTACTGGCTAATTCTTATATTTGTGATTCATAAACTACGAATAGGCTTCCTTTTGCTGAGGGAAAGTAGCGTGTGGGTCGAAGAGAGTCGCCCTTACTTCACCTTGAAACGTAACCATGTAAACTCCTTGTGCAACGAAATAGTTAATTGAAGTGGTGATTGCTTCTTTTTTTAAAAGCGGAGGCAGGACTGCAATTTTTTCACTTTTTAAGGACGTAGAGGTTGATAATTCACCATATCCCTTTGTACTCTGAGCACTGCATCAAATGGCAAAGAGACACAAGGATCAGATAGAAATTAGAACATCCGTTTTAGATTGCATCTCTCTTAGAGGATGGCCCCCCTTGATAGGACACATAGAGGGACCACAGCCCCAGCTGCACACCTGCGGCATTCAGAGTATGTGAAAATCCCCAGCTGCTCCTGCCATGGTTGTTCCCAGGACCGGGCACGTGGTCCAGGCTGGGCAGGCACAGCCTAGTGGTCCTGTACAGCAGCTGCTGCTAGCCACACGCACCCACGGAGCACTCAGTGGGGTGGCGTGACAGAGGAGGGAATGTGTGCTGTCTTTTCACCCATTCACATTTCAGTTTAAAGCTTGATGCTCAGTTTGCTTCTTGGAAGGCTTTTAAGTCTACTGGAAACCACGAGGGCACGTGAATCCACCTTATCAACTGTAAAATGTGTGGAATCAAACAATCAGTTACTTCTCATTAAAAGGAAGGGTCACGTGGAGATATGCTCTAAGTGTGAAATACACAGATTTCAAAGACATAGCACAAAAGAAAGGAATGTTAAATAGCTCAATAATTATTTACATTGATTACATGTTGAATTAATGCTTTGGATATATGGGGTTACATACAATGTCAAAATTAATTTCTAAAATTAATACAACTGTTAAGTAGAGGCTCACTTCCTCCTCTTACGAGAAACACAGTACTAATACTAAGTGTGAGGCGGACCCACACCAGTCAGCGGGTAGAAGTCCCGGTGGAGACTTAATTATGTCTGGAAGAAAGAGAACGAACTAAAAACAGGGAGAAAGAGAAGATTGTCTGGCTTTTGGCTTTCCTGGAGGGTGACTTGTCTGGGTCATTTTGTGTCCCTGCACGGCTTATGAACCTGAACTTCAGTGGGAAAAATCTCTCATCAAGAGGTTACTTATGCCACCAGGTATCTGTTCCATCCGAAACCGAGCATTTTAAAGCTCTGATGAGCATCTTTGCTTGTGCTTCTCCCCTAAGACTCGCTTCCTTAAAGGCTTGCCTCCTGCAGGCTTTAATTAGCATCGAGTAGTCAGACTGCAGTGTAAAAGTCTCCATTACCTGCTACAGCACGGCTTGGCTTTTCTGGACGGAAAAAGTATGAAAAATGAAACTTCTCCCAGTGCCCGGCTCTCCAAAAATCATACCCTCACAGTCAGGTGGAACCAGTGTAAAAAGTTGGGTCTCTGGTGTTGGAAAGCAAGTCCTGCCCCTGTTGATTTGAACACGTCCCTTCTCTGACAAAGGCCTTGCCCTTTCCACGTGGGCCACGGAGCCCCCACGGAAGTGAACCTGCCACCCCCAGCCTGAATCCCTTGGGAGAAGCTCTCCTGACCTAATAAAGAAGGACTTTCTTGGTCTAACTCCAAACTCTGCTCTGAGGTCCAGAAAACCACCTGGATCACCAAGATAAATGTTTCTTCCTGCTAAATCAAGGCATAACGGGTACCTTGCTTAGTTCTTCAACAAGCCCCATGCTGCAGCCTGCCATTCAGCTGTGGTTTTTAACCTTGACTGCGTATCACAATCAGCAGACAGATTTCAGCCAAACACGAAGCCCAGGGCTGAGGCCTAGCACCACAAGCATCTTAGCTGCTACGGGGAACCTGAAAAGACAGTGACCAGAGGGCTCGCTGGTGGTCGGGTCTGTTGGTCAGCACTCTTTGTCTTAGTTAGTTTACTTACAGTCTGCAGCCAAAATAAAGTACGTACAGGGAAAGAGGGGTGTTTCCTGCATTTTTGACGTAAACCAGCGTGAACAATTACTTTTTTAATGTATGGGATTATCATACTTGTTCTTCTATCAGATCCACGTTAATGTCGTTATTTTACTGTGTTTGGAATTCAGTCTCAGAATGGATTCTCTCTGGTCGCCTTCCGAGTTAAAAGATGCGGGTATCTAAATATCACATTATTTAGACAGTGTATTTCAGTGCTGTTTGTAAAAGGTTTCAGATGCTGTGCCCTTAATTTGAATTTTTTTGGCACTCCTATAGTTAGTGTGAATGTGACTCTACACTCCTCACCATCACATTATCGAAAGCAGCCTGATAGCTGGTAGAACTCAGTCATTGAGTAGAGCTGATCTGTAATGTCGGAATTTGCCAGACAACAGATGACCAAGAACTTGACCTCAAGGGAAGAGGCTCTGCTGCCAGGTGATGCTTGATATCCAGGGCAGAGATCCTAAGAATTGAAAGGGTATTTGCCTTTAAGAAGCAAAGCCCACCTACCATTGAGAAAGCTAAGGGCCAGAAATAGAACTTTGCTACAACACAATAAAATTTCAACAGGAGTAAAGCCAGGCTGAGCACTAGAAAAATTAGTGAACCCCTAATATGAAGGCACATCTCACACTATTCAAATCACGCTCAAACAGTGACTGTGTCCGTGGCAGACAGTTCTGTACCTGTAGTTGGCACTGAAGTCGTGCGAGGCACAGGAAGGGCACGGCCAACGGTGATTCACTTCGGAGACGGGACTCTGAGAAGCCTTTCCAGTTCTAACGACACCCTACGATGGTTTAAAAAATCAGCTTTGCACTTGTGTCTGACCCAGGTTTGTTAAACTGGGTGAGGTACTGCTTTCAAGAACAAAGAGTCGATGAAAATTCTTCCCGCAGAGAAATGAGGGCTTTCCAGTGTTGACGCTTTTCTTTCTCTGAATAAAACTCCACTGAGAAGACAGCTGGCATTATTGAGGTGTTTTTAACAAGTTCCCAGGTATGTGGGTTAAATTGCAACTGTCCCCCACCCCCCAGAAAAAAGAAAATAATATAGAATTCCTTACCTCTGGAACCTGTGAGTGTGATCTTAAAGGGAAATTGCAAATGTAGTCGTGTTAAGTTGAGGTCATACGGGAGTTGGGTGGGCCCTAATCCAGTGGCTGGTGTCCCTGTAAGGAGAGGGAAATTTGGACACAGGTGCTCAGGGAGAAAACCGCAGAAGGACAAAGGCGGAGATGGGAGGTGTGCCCACACGGGACAGACAGCACTGGGGGTTGCTGGCAACCGCCGGAAGCTGAGAAGCAGAAGGACAGACTCCAGAACTGTGAGAGTATCAACCTCCGTTGTTTTAAACCACCAAGTGCGTGTGAATTGGTCAGGGTCACCCCGGCAAACTACTGCCTGGGGTCAGAGACAGACCCTTCCTACCTCTTTAAAAACCAGATTTCTGCCCTTGCCAGAGTACCCTGCAGGAGTACCCTATAAAAGTTTTTTACCCTATAAAACAGTAATGGCAAATTACTCAGAGTGTCCTCCCATTTTTTAGAACTAGTTCCAGCTTTATAAACGCTATAAGATTATTTTTTAAACCATACGTTACAAGAAGTAGGCAAGTTTCTGCATTTACAATACATCGCTTTGTAACAATTAGCCATCTGCTTATAATACTGTTAGGGATCAACAGTATCTCAACTGAAGCAAGGAAAACAACAGAAATATTCTATCTGCCAAGTTCTAGTCAGTCATTATCTTACATAGTAATTTGTGGTCTCACGAGATCACTTAGGAGGGAGGAAATCATGCCGTGCTACAAAATAAAGTTTGTAAAGCAGGTAGTTTAATAGCAAATTAATGATGTGCTGACAAGATCAAGAGCAAGTAAAAAAAAATAGTCACAGTTTCTCCCATGCAGCCAACGGTGCAACTTTGGAAGATTTCTCGTAAGAAGCTAATATTTATTTTCTCCAGGGAGCTATTCGAAAAACAGAGGGTAAAATATTCTAAGATGGCTTTTCTTGGTGCCAATTAAAAAAAAAATGTTACTGGAGTTTAGGTATCATTATCTTGCTCTTTCTTGATACCATTCTTAACGGGTGACGTTTATATGATAAAGCCTAATGTCTTTTCATCTCATCTCTTGGCTTGATTACAGTATTAACAGAATGTGTTAATACAGTGGGGCTTATTAAGAATAAAATAACGAAATAAAGTCATGAAAAGTGAAAGGAAGTAGATGGAAAACATTGCATTCCATACTATAGTATGTCACAGCATTACTCAGAAATGAATTTTACATTAGATAATAAAGGCTTTGTTTATCATTCTCATAAATGTATATACTGTGTAATATAAATTACAAACTATATTTATACTCTATTAAATACATGTAGTAACATATGTATGTGTTATATATAACACACTGGCTTTATTTTTAAGTCACCATAAATGGCTTTAATAGTTGAAAACCCTTCACGAAAATGTAGGGTTCCCGCTCAGCCTGAATTAAAACCCTGTATTTGTGATCTCTAGAATCAGCCTGTCTTGAAGATGACGGCGGAATTTCGGGTGACAGCTTGGGCTGAGAGGCAGTGAGCCACTGTCTTCGTTCTCGCGTTGCTTTTTCAGCCAGCGAGGACTGTGTCACCTGCTTCCACTAGCCTGTTACTCTGAACCGTTCCTTAACGCTGCTCCCTCTCTGTTCTTGGCCAGCCAGGCTGCTTCTGAGAAGGATTTATACCTCATCTGATCAAAGGCGCAGTCTGCTTCAAGGGGCCCCCGTTATTAATACCCCAGAACAGGGAGTTTCTGTCGACACAGGAGCAAACCCGGCCCTCGGAACTCGGGCCTCTGCTTTTCCAGCACAGTGGACTTAGCAAGTCCTCGGTCCATCCTTCGAGCAGATCCTTACGCATCTCTTTTGGAGGCGTTGTACAGGGTGGGGCCACAGTCGGCCTCCGGTGGTTCCTGTGGAAAAGAATACAATCATTAATAATAATACAAGAATAAGCTGTGTTTTGCATACTCGCAGCTATAACCCTACTTTAGCCCTGCCCTGCACAAGCTTCATGGCTTAAAGGACAGAGAAATGGCCCCTCGGGGACGCTCTCCCCCTTCTTCAGTCACAGCCGCATCACTGCGGCGTGTTCAGCAGCCCAGCAGCCGCCCACGGCAGGCCTCGCTGTCTTCAGTTACTCTTCTCCTGTCTTGTTGTGCCTCTGCTCACCCTGTCTTCATTCTTGAGTTCATTTCTGTCCTTTTACCCCTGCAAAGCACACACGTGCCCTGTGAGCAACGCGCCGTGGCCCCAAGGGGAATCACAGCAGAGGACTTACGGGACTCATTTGGCCGGACCCCGCAGACCAGCCCCGGATGCGTCCGCTCGGCAGTCTCGGTCTTTGTCGTCCAGGGGCCGGGGTCCCTCTCTCAGTGCTGGGTTTCGTGCTGGGATTGGAGCGGCAGCCTGGACGTGTCCCTGTGCTGTTATTCCCCACCCCCATTTTTAAATTCTTTCACTCACTCCTGTGAAACTGATTTTGAAGTCACCACCACCCCTGAGGGGAAGCTAGAGTCAGAGCCAGGGAGAGATGTCCTCCAGCTTTGCCCACCCTATACTCTTCTACTGTCCCAGACGCCTGGGCACACAGAGAGACCTTCCCAGTCTCCGCGCCCCAGCTTAGTGGAATATTTCTGGGGCCTTACTTGGCTCCCTTGGAATTGATCTGTTTCGGATGCTCTCACACCGCAGATTATGTGGATGTTCCCTTTCCGGTAGTCACACGCCGGGTACAACTGTGCAGTTCTTATTCTTAGCAGCTGGTTGTGTTTGAAGCCCACAAGCACCAAATGCAAGGAGAATGTAGGGCTTCCATCATTCATTATTAATCAGAAAACTACAGAAATGAATGAGAGTATTTTTATTTACACTTATGATTTGATGTTCTTATTCTTTTTTTTTCTTATTCTTTTTTAAGTTGTGAAGCACATTGACTTTTATCTAGAGATTTAAAGATTCACCAGTCTGGCTTCTAAGGGTTGAGGGCAGGTGTTCTGATGAGCTCTCTCAGCAAGCAAATGTCACGATAGATCGGTGGGAGGAATTTTGGTGTTTTTAGCTGTGATATTTGCAGTTCAAATTGCCCATGAATTCACCTTCACACAGTTATGTACAAAGAATAATCTTGATTCAGTTTATTAGTTATTCTATGAAGGTTTTTATTTATAAGTTTATTTATAATTTATAACTTATAAATTTATAATTTATAAGTTATAAATTATAAAAATAAGTTTATCCAATAAACACTCTCTTTTTAACATAGATGCTTTCCTCAATTCCATCTCAGTATAGAATCAGATTTGAGAGTGATTTTCTGTCTCCTAAGCATATCCACCAGGTATCCTTCTCATCTGAAATCCAAAAAATGAAAGGGAAAAAAGTGAAACAAGCAAAACCAAATATGTAGTAGATGTTAGGGATTGTTTGTATAAGAAATATTTCGTGTGTCTGTAGGTTGATATGCACATAAAAGGAGAGAATACGTAATGTATGTGCTGGCCACAGCCTGCATATGGACAGTGAACAAAACAAATGTGCAGACAGAAATCTGAGTTCGGCGTTAGATTATCAAGAATGCTAATTGGTTGTACTTACTGGCATACCTACTAAAAGGTAAATCCTAATTTTATTCTAATATAGATAGGAATTCCTGTTCCCAAGCGAGATCTAAATTACATACTTTGTTGACACTAATTGGCTCTTAAAAACAAGAGACCCAAGGACAAAGCTCTGTAAAAATAAAAAGAGTGGGGAGTGTTCTTAGCGGCCTTAAAAGTTAGCGAAGAAAAATGTGAAACGTAAGTTCCCCTTTGCTTCCACGTCCTGTCTACTGGATGTTTCAGGTGAGCAGCCTCGGCAAGAATAGACGAAGTATTAACAAACAGAAATGCATGACATGCTTCCAGCAGCAGGGGTGGTTTTACCTTTTGGGGCATTCGTGGCATCAGATTCCTGTGGGTGACCCCTCCCTCCCAAGCAGACAGAAGTGTTCACACCACAATTCAGACGTCTTTGGCCCTGGAAGAAGTGTATCGAGCACAGTGTAGAGGTTAGGGATGCAGCTTCAGGGTCCACCTGAGGCCGGATTCCGACACATGAAGAAATTACTGTGTGACCGCAGCACGGAGAGCCATTTCTCTTCTTTATCCACACTGAGACCGAGCGAGCGCCCCCCTGACGTTCACAGGGAAAAGCAAACAAAGTCCCAGCAGCCCCCTGGAGCGGATCGCTCTGCCCTGTGTCCGTTCCCTTTCCTGTGTCTTCTGTCCGTCCTCTCTCTTTCTGTCCCGCCCCCACGGGTCCTTTTCCTCTCTGCGCCTTCTTACACTCTCCTTTGTTACCTAATTCGTTAATGAAGCTCATTAGGGTTTTTCCTGTTGTTTTTCTTCTCGTATTACTTGTAATTGCTGCTGTTCAAACTTTTATGCTTCTTTTCCTTGATTTCAGAAGTAGATTAGAACACTTTACAGCTCTCAAAGTCAAAGTAATTTTTATTTGTATGTAAACAGTTCGTGTGTGGCTGTGAGCGTGAGTGTCCCATTGAGGAAGCAAAGCCACTTTGCTCGTACTTTCCTCATTGTGGAACAAGTGTTAAGCACTCTTCCTTCAAGAACAGCAGATAGTTTTCTGAATACAGGTCTTTTACCTCTTTGGTTAGGTTTATTCCTAGATATTTTATTTTTCTTTTTGCTATGTCAAATGGGATGTTTTTCTTCATTTCTGCTTCTGCTGTTTCATTGTTTGTGTA
>JAPYXV010005448.1:0-10523 GCA_028533065.1 Trachops cirrhosus | reverse complement strand
GGCAAAGGACTTGAATAGGCATTTCTCCAAGGAGGACACACAGAGGATCCAGAGACACATGAATAGATGCTCAATATCACTAGCTATCAGAGAGATGCAAATTAAAACCACAATGAGGTACCACTTCACACCAGTCAGAATGGCCATCATAAATAAAACAACAAACAAGTGTTGGAGAGGTTGTGGAGAAAAAGGGACCCTAGTACACTGTTGGTGGGATTGCAAACTGGTACAACCACTGTGGAAAACAGTATGGAACTTCCTCAGAAAACTACAAATGGACCTGCCCTTTGATCCAGCGATTCCATTGCTGGGACTATATCCTAAGAACCCTGAAACACCCATCCAAAGAACCTATGTACCCCAATGTTCAAAGCAGCACAATTTACAATAGCTAAGTGCTGGAAGCAACCTAGGTGCTCATCAGTAAATAATGGATCAAAAAACTATGGTACATTTTCACAATGGAATATTACACAGCAGAAAGAAAGAAGGAGCTCATACCCTTTGCCAACAGCATGGATGGAGTTGGAAAGCATTATGCTAAGCGAAATAAGCCAGGCATTGAAAGACAAATACCATATGATCTCACCTTTAACAGGAACCTAAACAACAAAACAAAGAAAGAAGTAAAATATAACAAAAGACACTGAAATAGAGGACAGGTTGTCAGGGCCCAGAGGGTAGAGGGGAGGGAATTTCAGGGGAGAAGAAAGGGTTCACAGGATCAAATATAGAGGACACATGGACAAAACTAGGGGGGTTGGAAATGGGAGGGGTGGGTGGGTGGGCTGGAATGGGAATAAAGGATAGAAACGATACTGAATAATCTAAAATTTAAAAAACATTTAAAAAAAGTTGACATTCACTGATTTTGTGGTATACTGGCACCATCAAAAATTTTGAAAGGTGTATGTATATCAGACAATTAAAGTCCTCATTATAATGTTAACAACTAACCATTTAATCTTAGTTGAAATCCCCAGGGAAGGAGTTTTGCATGCTTGGTGAGATACAGTCTTCGGAGGAATAGCTGTGCAGGGCAGAGGAAGGGCCTGAGCCCTGGAGTTGAGAGCACTAATTGCTATGTAGCAAAGCAGTGTAGGAAACATTGGTCAACTCTTAAGTGTTGCCTGTTCTTATTTGATAATATGAATATATTTTGTTGAGCCCTTAGAATGTTAAATTAGCGTAACTTTTAATTTTTAAACTTGTTTATAAATTAAGAACTTAAAGCAATTTATAAATTTATAAATATAAATTTGTTTATAAATCAAGAACTTAAAGCAAGAGAGCCTGAACTACCAATACTATATGGTGATAGTGGACACCAGAGGATCAGGTAGGATAAAATGTAGGATTTAGAGACCAACTGGATGGGATAGAATGGTGTAGAGTAACGTTATTAAGGAGTAAAAGAAACATGAAGTCATTTGACCTTAGTCTCTTATGTTATAATGAAGAGATAATTTTCTTAGTATTAATAACATTTTATAGAACACTTAAAATTCATAGATGTATAACAATGCTTGCTTATCCTTTTGTCCTGCATTTCCACTGGCAAATGTTGAACCTCTTTGGTCAATAAGACATTTCATTTTATTTCTGCCAGTATTCAGATACTGTATGTTATTTTTTACTGAAGGATACAATAAAATTTAGGATTACTGTTTGCCACACAATTAAGTTGTACAGTGAGTGGTATGATTTGTTGATATTTGGAGGGGTGGTGGGGGGTGGCAACTGAAATAAGTTCCCTGTAGATATTTTCCTTTCATAAGATGAAATTCTATGAAGAAGTGTGAAATATTCTATCAAAAACTGAGGAATAGTCTATCAAGAACTGAGAGCTATTTCATTAAGAAGTGAGAAATTTGCAGAGACCTGGGAATGTGGTAGAGATTAGACAGGGTCATTAAACCTGTTTGAAAATAATTTGTACAGCGACCCTGGTGAGACTACACTAAAATTAAGCAACTTAACCGGGTAAGGAATCAGGCCCCTGGTGATAAGTCAGGATAGTTTCTACATGAAGTCAACCAAGGAGTGTGTGTCTGTACGTCTTCTACTGTGACAGAGGAAAAGTGGTTATGGGAAATGGTGATACAGTATATCCCCCCCTTTTTTTATCCTCACCCGGAGACACTTTTCATTGCTTTTGGAGAGAGAAAAACAGTGATTTGTTGTCTCACATATTTATGCATGTATAGGTTGCTTCTTGTATGCCCCCTGACTAGAGAGAGACTGGCCACCTTGACGAATTGGGATGATGCTCTGACCAACTGAACTACCTAGCTAGGGCCAGTGATAGATCTTTAAAAACAAATCCTCTCTTTACAACAGGGATTATTCACCTATAACAACTAAAGGTGTTTTTGTTACTAAAAAAGAAAAAGATGGCAAGAGGAATGCATAAGCAACTGTTTATAATAAAAAATGTAAGTTTTAAATAAAGCAATCCATGGAGTAAAATGCTTTTACCCTCTATGCTTTCCCAGAAGTTCAGTCCCACTCCCAAACCCAGGAAAAAGCTCTTTTAACTGTTTAGGGTTCATTCTTCTGGACTCTTCCCTACATATTTGTATTTAAATACATGCATATTTGTGTATATGTATGTAATTGTATATATATTTTAATGTAAACCCAGTCACACTACACATCTTTTGAAATTTGAGAAAATTTTCTGTAACGTGATATTTTTATTTTTTTAGTCTTTCAGTCTCAGTATACAGATATACCCCAGACTTTTCATATTGTCCCCTCCTGTTTTTACTATATATAAAAATAAAAGGGGAACTTCTGGTCAAGATGGCAGTGTAGACAGACATGGGTCACCTCTTTGCATAACCACATCAAAATTACAACTAAAATATAGAAAAACCATCACTCAGAACTGTCAGAAATCAAGTTGATAGAAGTCTGACAACTGTGGAATTAAAGAAACCACATCCATCTAGACTAGTAGAAGGGGAGTATACATGGAATTAATCTGGTCCCACACCCATGTGTGGTGGATAAAAATTTGGGAGGGATATCTCAGGAGTAAGGAGTCCCAGACCCACACCAGGCCCCTCAGCCCAGGGTTCTAGTGCCAGGAAGATAAGTCCCCACAAATTCTGGCTGCAAAATCCAGCAGGGATTGAGTTGGTGGAAGAAACTGCTAGAGCCCAAGCAGTTCCGCTTAAAGAACCCACACTTGGACTCACCTACTCAGACTCACTCCCTCTGAGCTCCAGAGCCATGGTAGCAGCTTGGAAGGCACCAGTGGTATACTAGGAGAAACTGAAATGTGTGGCATCAGGGTGAGCAGAGGCCATTGTCCCTTTGCTAAACCCTCTCCCCACAGAGCCACAGAGCCATCAAGCTGGTTCCATATCTGAGACTCCATCAGCCTGCCTTAGAAATCCCTAGAGACTCCACCTCACCCAACTTACAGACTCACCCAAGCTGCTTTTCCTTATGAATGGCTGGTCTTGGCTCATACTGCACAACTTCCTAAACCCTCTCAAACAAGCAACAGCTGGCCTCAGTGAGCTCTAGGCCCAGCACAAGTAGCAGCCATCTCAGGTTGCTTATATTTCAGGCAGGGTGGCCCCAGGAAAAACACAGGGAGGGGATAACCTTGGCCTGTGTCATCTGGGAAACCCCAGGACCAGTGTACCCAGTGGAAGGCTACAGACCACGTCAGAGCACCACTACCCTGCCCCTGCACAGCTGATCCTCCATAGAGGGGGAGGTTGGTGGTCAGTGGTCACAGCCAATCCTTGCAGCTGACTGGCCTGGGTAAGTCCCTCCCATTGATCTGCCAACAGCAATCAAAGCTCAACTACAAGGAGAGGGTATACTCAGACCATATGAAGGGTACACCTCGAGTACCCAGCTTGGGTGATAGGGGAGGCTGTGCCACTGGACCCTACAGGACACCTACTACATTAGGCCACACTACCAAGATACGGACCCAAAGCAGCTCTACCTAATACATAGAATCAAACAGAGGGAGACAAAGAAACCTGGCCCAAATGAAAGAACAGATCACAACTCCAGAAAAATAGCTAAATGAACTGGAGATAAGCAATCTGTCAGATTCGAGTTCAGAACACTGGTTATTGGGGTGCTCAAGGAACTTAGGACCTCTGCTGCATAAAAAAGATCAAACCAGAAACTAAGGATACATTAATTAAAATAAAGAACAATTTACAAGGAAACACAATAGAATGGATGAAGCCAAGAATCAAATCAATGATTTGGAACATAAGGAAGCAAAAAACAAACAATTAGAACAACAAGAAGAAAAAAAGAATTTAAAAAAATGTAGATAGTATAAGCCACTTCTGGAACAACTTCAAGAGGTCCAACATATGCATCATTGGGGTGCCAGAAGGAGAAAAGAAAGAGCAAGAAATTGGAAATTTATTTGAAAAACTAATGAAAGAATAGTTCCCTCATTTGGTGAAGGAAATAGACATGCAAGTCCAGGTAGCACAGAGAGTCGCAATTATGATGGATCCAAAGAGGCCCACTCCAAGTCACTTCATAATTGCCAAAAGTTAAAGTGAGAATTTTAAAAACAGCAAGAGAAAAGCAGTTACCTACAGGGGAGTTCCCATAAAACTGTTGACTCATTTCTGAAAAGAAACTTTGCAGGCTAGAAAGGACTACTTGGCAAGAAATATTCAAAGTCATGAAAAGTAGGAACCTACAGCCAAGATTGCTCTATCCAGCAAAGCTGTCATTTAGAATCAAAGGGCAGATAAAGAGCTTCCCAAAGAAGAAAAAAGCAAAGGAGTTCATCATCAGCAAAACATTTTTATAAGAAATGTTAAAGGGACTTACTTAAGATAAAGAAGAAGATCGAAACTATGAACAATAAAATGGCAAAAATATATACCTATCAAAAATTGAATCTAAAAAAACAAACTGAGCAAACAGGAAGAATAGAAACAGAAGCATGGATACAGAGAGTGTTTTGATAGTTGCCGGTTGGAAGGTGGGTATGGGGGGGAATGGGTGCACAAGTGAGGGGATTAAGAAATACAGATAGTTACAGAGTAGCCATGGGTATGTAAAGTACAGTATAGGAAATGAAGTAGCCAGAGAACTTAGATGCATGACCCATGGACAGGAACAGTGGTGGGGGGATTGCCTAAGGGAATAGGGGGATGCTCAGTGGAGGGGGGCAGAGGAGGAAAAATCAGGACAAATGTAATAACATAATCAATAAAATATAATTTTAAAACACAGGTTTATTTCTGCTTAAACAAACATTAGTGTTTTTACATAAAATATTCAGATAATACCAAAGGTAAAAGGAAAAAGAAATAAAAATCAACTGAAGCCCCACCACCCTGAGATAATCCCCATTTTGGTGACTCGTTTTTAAAATGTACCCCTTTAGGTATTCACACAAGTGTAAACATATGCTCACAGCTACCACATACGTACGTGTGTGTGTGTGTGTGTGTGTATAGTACATATATAGTATATACTATATATACTATACTATATATAGTATATACTATACTAGTGCATATAGTATATAGTATATATATATATAGTATTTATAAATGGCTTATATACATAACCTGATTATTCACAAAATTACTTTAAATGTGCTTGGTGATTTTCATTGCCCTTCCTCACTTCCCTGCCACTCTCCCATTTTCCACCATCCTCACCTTCCTGGTGACCAGTGGTAACAACCTGCTACACACTTGTCTACCTTTTTCAATGTTCATATAATTGTATGCCTACAAAACTATGTAATTTACACTTGTCTGCATTGATAATTTTTCACAAAATATATTACAGATCAGCTGAAACATAGTTCACTTGTCTTTTTGCTGGCTAAATATTGTGAGGCAGGAATCAGTAAACTACAGTTAATGGATTTAATTCATCCTACTGCCTATTTGTAAATTAAGTTTTATTGGAACACATACTCTTTTGCTAGTGCGTGGTGTTACCTTTTAAATTCTTTATCTGTTATATATGATATATTTTCTCCCAATTTTGTCTTTTCTTATATTTTGCCATAAAAGTTATTTTTTTAATTTAAATGCAATGAAGTGAAGCATATCCATCTTTTCTAGCTCTGTGGTTCCCTATTTTGATTTAGAAGGTTGCCTAACTCCAGGATTTTCTCTGTATTTTCCAAAAATCTTCATTACTTAATATTTTATAGATCTGGAATATGTGTATAATACATGAGAGTGCCGCTACAGTGTAGGGTAGTTAAATCACAGACTCTGGTTCTGCTATTTACTACCTGTGTGACCTTGGACAGTTTACAGTTTTCTCCTCTTACCCGGGAATGCTAATATTACCTGTCTCTTAAGATAGTAGTAAGGATTAAATAAGTGGCTGGTATGTAGGGAGTGTTTAGAACAGTGTTTGATGCATGCAAACACGTAAGTATTTACCACTATTTACACGCTGTGGGTAGGCGCTTCAATGTTCTTCCACATGGATAACCAGTTGTCCTGTTAACATTTACTGAGTAGTCCCTCCTTTACCCCAGTTGCTGTAAAATGCTGTCTCTATTGGACATAAGTTTCCAAATATATATAACTCTATTTTGGGGCTCTCCAGCCTCTATTATGTGGATCTATGTATTCCTGCTCCAGAGCTGCAATTACTGTAATTACTGTAGCTTTTATAAATACTGATGAGTGCAGTCCTTTTACTTTGTTCTACATTGTTTTGATTCTTCTTGGCTTTCTTTGCTCTTCTATATAATTTTTAAAAACTCATCCAAATTTACAAAAATCTCTGAGTTTTATTATGGAAGAGAGTGATACTAATTGGCTGGTTTTGAAATGGAACCCGCCCATGGTCTCAAGTGGAAGTTTTTAGAAGTTGTCCAGTTGTATAATCTAAAGGTTGATAACATCCATTGTGCTGGGTGAGCACTGGGAATACGGTGAACAAAAGCATTGTAGAGGGGTCCATTGTAAACCTGCAGTTCCTAACTGTATCCTGAAATACCTCGGGACACCTCAGAGAACTCTCAGGCTTATTTCAAAATTTTTAGGGAAAAATAACAGCATCTGTTGGACACTATGCAAACTTCTAAGTCAAAGTAGTTCAGAGTTTCTATATTTGATTGTGCTTCCTTCATTTTGATGCTGTGATATCTTTGTGAAGTTGGGTTTTTGGTGGTTGCTGTGAGTTGCTGTGATAAAAAGCAAGTTATTCATGGTGGAAAAGGAAATGACGATGGTAGTATACAGTCTAATTTCAGGGTTTGAGAAGCTGTGCAATGCCCAGTAGGTGCACATATCCCATGACTAATTGTAGTTATTTAAAAATAACATTAAAATATTTTTCAGTTTGTGTATATTATTTATTAAAAAAGGATACTAACTCATTAAGACATAAATACTTAATTTGTTTGAACCTAACTATTCAATGAACTAACTGTTAGGCATTTCTTTTAGTGTAGGGGATTTGTGGAAAAAAAACTGCTGAGAAAATAAAGGTACCAGGAGCTGAGAAAGTTGAGGAACTCTTTGCTTTAACAAATTATTACAAATATTTAAAGGTTAAAAACATTCAAAGTGCTACACAGCACTATATGCCATACCTGCTTATAGCAGGGAGATTTAGTCTGGTCTGGGCACCAGCGACAGACAGCATTATTAAGAAAATGATATTTAAGTCGACCTTGAAGGAAGACTAGGAGTTATTCTTGAAGAGGGTTGGTGGTGGGAAGCTTGTGTGATGTGGGCAGGAGCTGACAGCAGTGCCTTGGGGGTAAGGAGGAGTGATACGAGGGGCAGGGGCTGGAAGGTAGGCAAAGGCCAGGTCACAGTGACATGGAAGTCCAGTTAAGGCATTCATTTAGAATTCTTTGTAAAAGACAATGGCAACCCTTAGGGTGATTTTAAATGAAGGAAGAATGTCTCACTGCCTGCTACTGAGGGAATACAATGCAAAGATGATATACATAAATATTTAAATATCCTGTATTCTCAGTGATATAGAGTGCATATTTTTGGTAAAATTTTGAAGTGCCTTGATTTTCCAAAGCATTTGTAAACTTCCTTGTGAGTATAATTTTTTCTTTTAATTTCTTTTGAACACATACACTTTTGTTCAACTTGGTTAGATACGGACTTTTTGTTTTAATACTCACATGAGAATATGTTTATTGATTTTAGAGAGAGAGGAATGGGGGAAGAGAGAGAGAAAAAAATTAGGAGAGAAAGAGAAAGAAAGGGCAAAAGAGAAACATCAATGTGAGGGAAAAACGGCTGTCGGCTGCCTCTCATATGCACCCCAACTGGGGATTGAACCTGCAAATTTAAGTATGTGCCCTGACCCGGAATCAAACATGCAACCTTTTGGTGTAAGGAATGACACTCCAACCAAGGTTGTGTTTTCGACTGCCAGTCAAGGCACATACGTAGGTTGCAGGTTTGATCCTTGGTCAGGGTGCATACAGGAGGCCGCCTGTCGATGTTTCTCTCTTACATTGATGTTTCTCTCTCTCTAAAACTCAATAATAATAAATATTGCCAGATGAGGATTTAAAAAAATAAAAAATTAATGAACTCACAAGTAAGATAGAATTAAACTGTGAAACATTTACACTGGTCTAATTTTTTTCAAATGGCATAACCTTGTTCTGAATTATAAAATTAAATTTGTTTTGTTTATATATAATAAATATTTCAAATTGTTAATTTGTACATTCTGGCTGTCATTCTAATATTTTATATATCAGGAATTTTCCTGAGGTACTTAAATTTGGTTGGTGTAGAAAAGATTTAATAGTTATACAGCACAGGTAGAAAAGTAATTTTTTAAAGTTTAGCTATCATTTTATACTGCACTGAAATATAATATTTTGATTTTTTACTGTAGTTCCAGTAAATTAATGCAAAACAATATTTATATGGTAATAAGAAGCAAATTAATGCAGGTTACTTGTAAAAATTTCCAAAGCTCATTTTCAAGAGTTTTAAGACTTGAAGGATTAATTTCATGTTCATCAAATGGGTATGGAAACCCCCTCATGGTGCTTGGGAAAGGGCAATTAGTCTGTTTGAAATTTGCTTGTCATTGTTAAGTGCTGGGAAAACATTAAAACAAATAAATATAACTTCCTTTTCTCTGCCAGTGTGTTTTGCATTTATTTAGAATGATTCTCTTACTGTGTAATAAAGAATTAGTACCATCCTTAAATTCATAATGTAGATAAGTTATAAATAAAAGGGTGTATAGATATATTTTTAAAAGTCTTTGTTTCATGTATTGGCCCAAGCCTGATAGTTTACATGAAGAAATCTGATTACAACTTGAGTTGCTTACCATGTTTTTGGTCAGTAGCTTTCTCAGGCTGAAAATACAAGGTTTATAGCAAATGTTTTCTTTAAATTATGTTCTTCCTATGTTTAAAGAACTGGCTAAGGACTAAGAAAAATTTAACTGATTTCTCCTGTGCTCTTTATATGAGAATGAATTCTAGATGAAGATTAAATATGGAAAATAAAACTATAAAAGTACTAGCATAAAACAGTTTTGACGGTCTTGTGATAAAGAAGGCCTTTTCAAAAAACATTTTTAAGCCTCAGCTAAGAATAAGTTTATTGATTTTTGGAGAGGGAGGAAGGAAGACAGGGGGAAAAACATCGATGTGAGACAGAAGCATTCATTGGCTGCCTCTCCTGTGCATAGTGACTGGGGATCAAACCCACAACCTTGGTATGTGCTCTGACGGGATTGAACCCACAATCTTTTGGTGTACAGGACGACGCTCCAACCAAATGAACATTCCAGCCAGGACAAAAAAGGCCTTTAAAAGTATAAGACATTTAATTTTATGAAGTTAAAATTTATTTTCTTATGACAAAAATCATACATTCAAAATAGAAAAAAAAGACTATTTGCAAAACATGATACCTACAGGTTGCTTTTAAGTTAATAGGATGGACAGAGTGTGTGTGTAGAGAATTTATGAAAAAATGCAGCCAGTAAGCATAAAAAAGAGAACCTTTTTAGCAGAAAACCATTTCAATTGTCTGCCTCTTACATGTGCCATAAGAAATTTCACATTGAATATAATGTTAAATATTTATAAATTCTATTGTAGTGATTGAGATAAAACTTTATTAGATCTTCCTATTGTCTAAGGAAGTTTGATTTTTTGAGCTATCCCAGTATTTTTTTCTAATGTTCTTTTTTTCCCCTTCAGTTTTATTTTGTGTTAGTTTTAGGTGTATAGCATAGTGGTAAGACAATCATATACTTTATAAAGTTTTCCTCCTGATATTCCCAGTATCCACCTGGCAACCTAGACAGTTATTACTATATTATCAACTGTACTCCCTATGCTGTACTTGAGATCCCTGTGACTATTTGTAACTACCCATCTGTACCTATCAATTCCTTCATGTTTTCCACCTAGTCCCCCAACCCCCTCCCCTCTAACAACCATCAGTCTGCTCTCTCTGAGTCTGTTTCAGTGTCGTTGTTTATTTGGTTCTTTAGATTCCACATATAAGTGAAATATATGGTGTTTT
>JAPYXV010005447.1:0-10524 GCA_028533065.1 Trachops cirrhosus | reverse complement strand
ACAGTCTGATGGGAACTCCTTTGTAGATAACTGCCTTCTTTTCTTTTGCTGCTTCTAGGATTCTCTCCTTCCTTTTTACCTTGGCTAATGTAATGATGATGTGCCTTGGTGTGTTCCTCCTTGGGTCCAACTTCTTTGGGACTCTGAGCTTCCTGGACTTCCTGGAAGTCTATTTCCTTTGCCAGATTGGGGAAGTTCTCCTTTATTATTTGTTCAAATATCTTTTCCGCTTGTTGTTTTTCCTCTTCTCGTTCTGGTACCCCTATAATTCGGATGTTGGAACGTTTAAAGGTGTCCCGGAGGTTCCTAAGCCTCTCCTCATTTGTTTGAATTCTTGTTTCTTCACTCTTTTCTATTTGGTTGTTTTTTTCTTCCTTTTGGTCCACTCCATTGATGAGAGACCCATCTTTCATTCCATCAGTGTTGGTTCCCTGTGCATTTTTCTTCATTAAACTTATTGTAGCCTGCATTTTTCATCCAATTTGCGACAAAAATCAACCAATTCTGTGAGTATCCTGATCACCAGTGTTTTGAACTGTGCATCTGAGAGGTTGGCTATCTCTTGGTTGCTTGAAAGGATAGGTTCTGGGGCTTTCAATTCTTCTGTTTGAGCCATCTTTTTGCTGCTTTTTTTTTGTTGTTGTTTTTTGTTTTGTTTTGTTTTGTTTTTTTTGGTCTTGTCAAGCTGCTGTAGTGAGGGGTGGGGCCTTAGGAGTTCACCAGGGCGGGGCACCCCAGTCGCTGGGTTGTGATGCTGTATGTGGGGGCGGGGTCCGAGAGGGAACAATGGCGCTTGCTTTGCTCTCTCTAGTACCTCAGACCCTTCCGCCGCTTTCCGTAAGCTAACTGGACCCCTCTGTCACCAATTCTGGTGTCGCCTGGTGGGCCTGTGCACCCCGCGGGACCCTCCTTTTCAGTCAGTGACCCAAAGCTCTATTTCCCGGTGCTGGGACCCTGAGTTGCATGCAGTGCCTTGCTTCACAATGGCCACCTCGCTGGGTCTGCTGGTCGCCACCCCCTGGCCGGGGCCCACCAGCCACCGCTGCTTGTGCGCCCAGGGTCTGCCTGCTGCGGACTTGGGCGCCGCCCGGGTTGCTCAGTTGTCTGCTCCGCGTCCCTTGCCCGGCCCGACTCTGTCCCTCCTACCATTCTGCATGAACGTGTCTATTTTTAAATCCTTGGGTGTCCAACTTCCATACACTTCAATTTTCTGTCAGTTCTGGTTGTTATTTTGTTTCTTTATTGTTGTTGTCCCTATCTTGGTTGTGCAAGGAGGCACAGTGCTTCTACCTATGCCTCCATCTTGGCCAGAAGTCCGGTTTCTGTCTTCTCTTTTTTTTAAGAGTTTATTTAGACAGAGGGGAAGGGAGAAAGAGGGAGGGAAACAGCAATGTGTGGTTGCCTCCCATGCACCCCCAGCTGGAGAACCTGGCCTGCAACCCGGGCACGTGCCCTGACTGGGAATCAGACCAGTGACATTTTGGTTGATAGGCCAGTGCTCAATCCACTGAGCCACACCAGCCAGGGCTGGATTTTTTTCAGTGCCCCCCTTTCCCCCCCACATCTTTATTGATGTATAATCGACAGTCAGAAATTACGTATTTAAGGTGTATGACTTGATGACCCAATATATGTATACATTGTGAAATATTCACCACAAGCCAATCAACTTATCACTGATACCTTTACCATTTCCCTTTTTTCTTTCTCTTTTTCTTCTTTCTTCTTCGTTCCTTCCATTCTTCCTTCCTTTTTTCTCTCTCTCTCTTTTTATTTTTTTGTGGTAAGAACACCCACAATCTACTCTCTCAGCAAATTTTATGTACATAGCACAGTATTGTCAACTGTCACATTGATGTACACCAATTCTGCAGAACTTACTTGTCTTACATAACTGAACTTGTGCCTCTTGCCATCTTTCTGTTTTTTCCTCCCCACCCCGGGTCCTGGTAACCTCCTTTCTACTCCGTGTATCTATGAGTTTGTGTTCAGTGCCATTTTTGTTGGCTTTGTAAATCAGAGCTGGAGTACTCAGCACTGGTATCTGCTTTCACACGATGTTCATTGTGTGGAAAAATGTCATGTGCATTTCAGGAAGTATATCACTTTTTTTTTTTTTACTTTGGTAAAATTTACTACAGATTTTCGTTCCAACTCTTAGGAGTAGTCTTGAGAGGACAAGATACATTTTAAATGATTTAAACCTTTGGGAAGCGGGGACAACAGATTGTGTAAAGTAAAAATTACCGTATGGCAAACCAGACATGAAACCATATTAATAATTTGCTTCTCAAAGTTCCTAATTCTAAGCTATAGATATTTAGTTTTTTGATTATGTAAGCTTTAGATAGGAAAGTGCGCAAAGGTATAAGGCAGATGAAGATTTCTCTCTTTTCCTCTTGTTTTATCAAGACTTGATATTTTTTCATTTTGTTTGCAAATAGCTCGGAAGTGTATTTTGAGTGATATTTTTAGTTGTGATAAAAGTATATTAGGGAGGATTTAAAATTCAGTTTTTGATTTTTGGGTGGTGTGACAGCTGTTTTATATTTAACCTGTATCATTATCTTTTGGCGTCCTGAACCAGGTGCCCTGTTTGCCGATACTGTCAGACTCCAGAGCCAGTAGAGGAAAATAAGTGTTTTGAGTGTGGCGTTCAGGAAGTAAGTAATGGGTGGTGGGAGAGATTAATGAACACAGCTTTAATTGTCTGGGGTTTTCTTCTGCCCTGCGTGGCTTAAGTTCTTACGAATTCTTTTTTGAGACTGACTCTTTTTCTCTTTTGTCTAGCGTCAGGCAAGAAACAAAACTACAAAAATTACTTGATTTCTAAGCAAAATATGATTTTATTCTTTGTTTTTTTGAAAAAGCCTACACTTTTATTGATAAATTATGAATTTTTTTCCTTGCTATTTACATAGAGTTCCATTAAAATCAGAGCAAGAAAATGATCTGTAAAAGCATCCTTGCTTGTTGGGTTTTAAACACATATTAAAACTCACGTAGAAACAACTCTAAATCCTATTCTGTGTCAGCCCCCTTTCTACACTGAGTGGGGCAGGTCATGTATTTTTATATAATTACGATCATATCTTCTTCTTGGCAGAACCTTTGGATTTGTTTAATATGTGGCCACATAGGATGTGGGCGATATGTAAGTCGACATGCTTATAAGCACTTTGAGGAAACCCAGCACACGTATGCCATGCAGCTGACCAACCATCGAGTCTGGGACTATGCTGGAGGTGAACACCGCTCTCATTCTTTCATTTGGGTTCACTTTGTGTGAAAACTTCTTGAGAATCTCTCCACTTTCTCTCGCAGCTTGAAATCTTCCTGACAGCTGCAGCAAACTCAAGCCCTACAGGGCTCTATTTCCTGTGAATGGCCTGAAACGCATGTTATAAAGAGAGTTAATGCTTCCACTCTTCCTCTCTTGCTCTTTTTTTTTAAATTCAAATGATTTAGCCTACTTTTAAAGAAATATTGCAATTTAGATCTGTAAAACAAAAAATGTTGTCAGTTATGGAGTTAAGAGTATAGAGTTAAGAGTATGGAGACCCTTTTCATTCTGAGAGAAACGTGCCTTGGTTGACTTATTCTTTTCTTTAGATAATTATGTCCATCGACTGGTTGCAAGTAAAACAGATGGAAAAATAGTACAGTATGAATGTGAGGGTGATACTTGCCAGGAAGAGAAAATAGATGCCTTACAGTTAGAGGTAAGATAAGTTACTAGTAATTACTAAACAGCTATGTCTACCACTTTTTACCACTATTCTAACTTGAATGATGCTTTGGACTTTTAATTTTTTTTTTAACAATATAACCTTTTTTATTAAAAAAAAGTTACACATATTTTTGAGAACCATTTTTAGTATCTTCCCATTTTCCTTACAGATTTCTCTTTTTTTAAAAAAAGCATTTTTTTATTGTTACTCTGGTACAGTTGTCCCAGTTTTTCTTTCTTTGCCCTCCTTTGGGATTTTAATTTTACCGTTGACTCTGCATGTCAACTTTTTAAAAAATTCTATTACTGCTGTGAAGGATTATTAAAATATTTTATTCTCATTTTCTTCTTTGAAAGTCTAAGTTTCATTGTGCCTTATTTTCAATATGATGTTCCAAGTCATCTCAAGTTCAGTATTAAGGTGTCCTCTGTAGCTGCTGTAAAACCGGAGGTTAAGAATCTTCCTGTTGGCATTATAGTGCAGTTGGAAACTGAGCAGACTTGGTCAGAATGAGGAAACCTCAATGGTATTTTTCCATGCCCAAGGAGCTTTTCCCTATATATTGGGCTGGCATTTTATGAATTAGAGGCTTTTATACACAAGTGTATACTCAAAGTTTATATTTTCTGAATTTGAAGCTTATATTCATAAAGCTGTCTTGGGTATTCACATATTTGAAGAAACAATAAAATTAGCACAATCTGATTTTCCTCCATAGCAGTAAATACCATCTCCTTATAAAATTGATGTTGTGTAAATTTTATGTTAATGAAGGAGAGGTTTACCATGAGTCCTGGTTTATAAATTTCAAAATGATTGTTTAAGAAAAAATACCTTAACCTTGGGAGAAAAGAGACATTTGAAAACTAACTCATCTCCAGGCTTTTAAGTTCTGGTAGATCAGTAGAGTGGCCTAAAATAAGGGTGGTATTGTTACCATCAATAAATTGTATTAATATGACAAAAGTTCAAACCTTTTACATTAGGTTTTTAGAATGAATAACCCTTCCACATGACTACAAGTCCATTCAATTATTTTATTGAGGGCTGCCGTCTGTCAGCCACTCCTCCTGGAGATGGGACCGCAGCATCAAACTAACTCCCTGCCCTCTTGGAGCATACCTTCTGGTGACACAGTCACGTTTTCCCAATTGTCCTCTCTCTCTGTTGCACTTTCAGTCTCTTCTCTAGCCTGCACATGTGTTTAGATCTAGTCCCCTAGAACAGTCTTTCCAAAATGCAGGTGTGGTCTGGCCACTCCTTGGTGCATATTCTCGATGCAATACCCCATAGCCTTCCGTAGACCTCACCTCTCCACACCCTGCACCACAGGCTTTGCTGGCGTCACTTCTTCGTCTCTGAAGAGACCTAAACATCCACAGCACACTTCCAGATTCAGTAGTGCGCTGGGATCGCACCTCTCTTTATCGTCTCCTCCTCCTGTCTGTTACGAGCCCTCTCAGATCTCTCTCAGAAGTCCTTCCGTGTCCTACTGTCAGAGGCCATCTGTCCTTTCCTTGCAGTTACACAGCACTGTTCGTTCATCCATGTAGTCAGGCAGCGAGAGTTTCTTAACATCCAGCGTGTCCCAGGCTCAGGGTATAGACGTAAAGATACAACCTTTGCTTTCAAAGTTTATGTCTTTGAAGTAATACCGTCCAGACAAGGAAGACAGGCAGATAAACCAGGGATTAAGTGCCAGTGTTGTAGGTGCTACTAATGAATAGGCACAGTGCTGAGGGAGCTGAGAAAGGGGCCACTTGACCCAAGGCTGGGAGAGATGGGGACAGCTTCCTACGG
This sequence comes from Trachops cirrhosus, assembly GCA_028533065.1. Lineage (NCBI taxonomy): Eukaryota > Metazoa > Chordata > Mammalia > Chiroptera > Phyllostomidae > Trachops > Trachops cirrhosus. The sequence goes on along the minus strand of JAPYXV010005447.1, from coordinate 4,993 downwards.
GGGGGGAGCAGGAGGCAGGAGAGAGTAGTTGGGTGGGCTGATTTGAATTACACTTTGACTTAAAAACCATGTTCTTCTTAAAGTCGGCTTGAACAGGAACCTGAGTCTTTTTACTATGCGTTCTCTGTGTGTCCCTGACTAGATCATAAGCCCCAGGATGACAGAAGTGTAATTGTGATTTAGTGAGCACAGTGGAACCAAGGTGTAACATGTATTTTGATGGTTACTCTTACTTTTCCATAGGTCATTAGAAGTCAGGTTTTAATTGGATTTCAGCGACTGACAACAGTGATTTATGATTTGTTGTTTGTTCTCTATGTTTTCAGTATTCATATTTACTAACAAGCCAGCTGGAATCTCAGCGAATCTACTGGGAAAACAAGATAGTCCGGATAGAGAAGGACACGGCAGAGGAAGTAAGTTTCTGGTGTAGTGACTGCTGAAATGCCACGTTGCGGGGCAATCAGATGTCGGGGTGGGAAAAGGCAGAGCTACAGGGACAGAGGAATCTCAGAATCCTTCCTTCTTAGTCTCAGAGACGGGTAAAGACCGTTTTGCCTCTAAAAAGAAACCTTTCTTTTACGTATGTCAGTTATATCTCAATAAAGCCGGAGTTAGAGTAAAGAAAAAAGAAAACAAGAGGAAAACAAATTATTTGGAATAATTTGGCTCACTCCAGAAACCTAACTCTAGACCGGGATTCCAGAAAGAAGTGGTAAGCTCCTGAATTGTCATTATATTAGAGACAGCCAATGTCAGGGAACAAGCATTTCTGGGCCACAGTGAGAATGAAATTAATCCAAAAAGACCCAAAAACTATTGCAAATGCAATCAACTAAGTATAATTTAAGAAGGGGAGGGAGTCAGACATATATTCTCATGTAGGATTACTAAATCGAGCGTACATAAAATCAAGCAAAATTTTATTGTGTGCTGAACTCAATGCCATATTAAGTTAAGGAAGAAGTAAAATACCTGGCATGTACCCCCCCCCCAAAAAAAAAAAAGGAAAAAAGAAACCTTGGATTTAAAGGCTTTAATATTTTGAGGTTTGGGATGTTGTTTGTTTGTTAACTTCAGTAATGTTTTCTAGTGCCTGGTGTAATTCTATTTAAAAAATAGAAGTATGTACATGAGGGTTGTAATTTGAGTCAGCCAGTTGGTTTGTCAGCTTGGGAACAGCTGCTTTGGGGAGCTGAACATGGGCCTCTGAGACAACAAGACGTTACTTTGGAGTTGATGGGAAAAAAGTTGGGCAAAAATGCTGGAACTTCTGTGGTCACCATGGTTCCTTATTGGTCTAGGGCAGCAATTTTTAAGTGGTGTGCCACAAGAATTTTTAAAATTTGTGACACCTGACTATGTAGTCAGGAGCACTGACCTCTTTTCCCTTAGACTGTCAAAAAAATGACAACAGCCAATACAACGGTAGCTGTCTGGTGTGAATCAAAATTATACCTTTTTTGGGGGGGCGTCAGATCAGCAAAAAATACATTTTTTGGTGTGCAGCAGAATTTTAGTAATTAGTTTACCTGTGCTATGACATGCAAAAGGTTGAAAATCGCTGGTATAGGGCAATGGTTTTCAGATTTTTAACAGAAATGCCATTTTTAAAAAGATGCCCTTAGCTACTCCAGCATTTAAAAGAGAAAAGTGGTGTGATTTTGGTGGAAACGCAGGTGGAGGTCCCAGAGTCCACCCACTTGGTTTTCCCTTTGTCTCTAGCATATACAAGGAACCCAGAGGGTTCCAAAGAGGGAGTTTGAAAATCAGTGAACACTGGAGGATCATGTATAATTAGGAATCTAGGAACTATTTTCTATACCTTCAGACAGTATTCATAAATCATTGATTCTGCTAGTGTTAAATAAAGGCTTTGAAAGTTTTTACATGATAACTTTTTGAATACCCACCAGTACCTGGGCTTTCAGATGGGGACTGCAGATCTGGGCTTGGGGTTCACCTCCAAGTAGGATTATCCTAGAACTGAGCAGGCAGGGCCAAGGTCTTTTCTAATGCCAGGCCCATGGGTCCTAGTTTCTGGGTGTGGCCACAAATGAAGAGAAATCAAATTTTAAAAAATAAGGCTTGCCCTGGCTAGTGTGGCTCAGTTGGTTGGAGTATCGTCCCATAACTAAAAGTTTGCAGGTTCAATTCCCAGTCAGGGCACATACCTAGGTTATAGATTTGATCCTGGATCCCCAATCCCCTATACCCGATCCCCTGTTTTGGTGCATACGGGAGGCATCCAATTGGTGCTTCTCTCTCCCATTGTTCCTCTCTCTCTCCCTTTCTCTCTCTAAAAGCAGTGAAAAAAAATGTCCTCAGGTGAGGATAAAAATAAGGCTTAACACTAGCTTTAAAAATGATCTTTAGTTAAAAGTTCTTGATGAAATTCTTATAAGAACCTTCCAAGCAATGGAAATGCCTTTCCAAAGGCACTCAAGTCCTGAATAGGGCTTGATTGGAGCACACGGGGGAAGGACAAGTCTTTCTGACAGCTCTCAGGAAACAGCACTGATCGCTGCCACTTGGCGTCCAGTGATGGGCTAAGAGGGGCACTGGCAACCCAAGCAGCCTCACTAATGGGCTTTTCCACGGGCTGTACCAGCGTGACCACCTAAAGTGCTTCGTGCAGACCCTTGGGAGCTAAGCTCAGGATTCTCTCTGCCTTTTAAGATTCTTTAGGATTAACTGCATTCTCTAACACATGCCCATGAAAAGTCAAGTGGCAGGGAAGCTAAAAACTGAAACTTGTGTTTAAGTTTAGGTAGGGATAAGATGGTAGCAAGGGCAGCCCTAAATGAAAAGCTCGAAGGGCTTGAAAAGAATGTTTCATTGTCTGATAACAAGTGTTGGTCACCCACAAGTTAGTGGAAGATGCAGGCCTTTGTTCCTGCCCCCGGCCTCCTTTTGACCAGTCCTCTGTCCATTGGCACCTCCAGTAGTAGAGCATGTGCAAGGATTCACAGTAACCGAGCATGGGTTTCACTGACAGCGATTCTTGTTCGTGGGCCTCATGAAAGTTAGTGGTGGAGAGGGGAGGAGATGAAGGTTGAGCTTCTTTGTGATCTTCAATTATAACACTATTCCTGTTCTCCAGTGCCTTTGGTAGTACCTTTATTATGGCGTGTGAGCAGAGTCTGTTCTCAAGAATCTCATACCCACTTATAGTTCCTCAGTTTTAACAGGACCATGTATGAAGCCATCAGAACAAGGGAATTCCCCTCAAGATAATGCTTTTCTCTGTGGACCTCTGGATCCATGTTAGCAATCAGTATATTTCCAGCTGTGGGCTGTAAAGTGAGTTTGGTGGATCACAACTGGCATTTTTATTAAATAGAATAAAACAGGATAGGTGTAAAATATCAGAGTGCATCACATTTAATATTGTTTTGTGAAACTCCTGTTTCAGTTGTGTGTGTTTGTATACTGAGTATTTCTTACTTTGGGCTAATGGACAGAAATGTTTTTAAAAGGACTAATTTAAACCGGGTAACATTCCATCTGTAGCATCTAAAAGCAATATTAAAAAGCTTTCAGGGTTACTTGGTATTTTTCATTTTGACTTAAATGTGTTTGGCTTAAGTGTCTTTAGTGATCAAAACATGACAATTTGATTCCATTTCTATCCTTTCTGATTTCCCTAAACTAACAGGAGCAGTTTAGGAGAAAATGTCAAAAGGATCTAATGCTCTTTTATTTTAAAGCAATATTGAGGAGAAAATGAATGACAGACTAGAATTAAAGCAATTTTAAAGGTATTTTTATTTTTATGACAGAGAAAAAAATAGAAATCTCCTGTTAATTGCATGTTTTTCCTACATAATGGTTATAAAGTTGGCTATAAAGTTAATTTCTCCAAAGCAGTTATTTTCTTATTATTACAAAGGGGGGAGCAGTACTTTTTAGAGACCTGCTAGGGAGGCCATATGGCAAATATTTAAAAAGAAAGTGTTGGCTCTGGCCTGCTAACTCGAATGAAGCATTGTCCTGATACACCAAGGTTGCAGGTTCAATCCCTGGTCAAGGCCCATACGAGAAACAACCAATGAATGAATGGGTAAATAAGAACAACAAAGCGATGTTTCTCTTGCTCTCTTCCTTTCTCTCTCAAATCAATAAATAAAACAATTCTTAAAAGGAAGTGTTAAAAGCAATGGCCCTTTGGGTCGATGTATGCATCCTGGATCTCTGCTGAGTTTAGATCTTGCCCAGAGGTCATTTTTCCTTTGCTGTATAGCTTAGGCCTACAACGTAGGGAAAGAGAGGTTTAGAACTTGGCTTTGGACCCAGACTGGGGGTCCAGTCCTGGACCCACCACACTATCTGAGTGACCTTGGATGTATTGCCTCAGTTTCTGTAAAAAGCTGGCATACTTAAGTCATAGGTGTGTTAGAAGAAGATACTGCTTATAAAATACCTAGCAGGTGCCTGGGCCATAGGATTTACATTCTCAGTTACTTTCAGTTCCTGTCACTATTGCCTCATGATTTACTCAACCTCACTGCTTCCCCTTCCCACCTGATATACTCCTTGTGTCCTGAGGTCAGTAGAGGTGAGGCATTTCCTAAATCTGTACATCTTTACCTTGGAGTGAATCTGAGTTTTTAAGATGTAATATGAATGAGTTCCATATGTATTGTCTTTATTATAAAGGACTTAGTAAAATAAGAACTGATTGTATTCCATGTGGCTTCATGGTACTTGAGAAATTTAATAGTGAGTTGAGGGTGGAAAACCCCAAAGAAAATCAGATTAGATAAACTTCTTGGATTGTTCAGGTAATAGTTTTTGGAATGTAATCTCAAGAGGTAAAAAACAATGGTGCGTTAAGAATGGGAAGTCCTGCCCTGGCTGGTGTAGCTCAGTGGATTGAGCGCGGGCTGCGAACCAAAGCATCGCAGGTTCGATTCTCAGTCAGGGCACATGCCTGGGTTGCAGGCCAGGTCCCCAGTGGGGACCACATGAGAGGCAACCACACATTGATGTT
>JAPYXV010005446.1:0-10526 GCA_028533065.1 Trachops cirrhosus | reverse complement strand
CTTCTTTTTCTTAGATAAGTCCCTTTAACATTTCATATAATAAGGGCTTGGTGATGATGAACTCCTTTAACTTGTCCTTATCTGAGAAGCACTTTATCTGCCCTTCCATTCTAAAGGAAAGCTTTGCTGGATAGAGAAATCTGGGATGTAGGTCCTTGTCTTTCATGACTTGGAATACTTCTTTCCAGCCCCTTCTTGCCTACAAGGTTTCTTTTGAGAAATCAGCTGACAGTCTGATGGGAACTCCTTTGTAGGTTACTGTCTCCTTGTCTGTTGCTGCTTCTAGGATTCTCTCCTTCATTTGTACCTTGGCTAATGTAATTATGGTGTGCCTTGGTGTGTTCCTCCTTGAGTCCAACTTCTTTGGGACTCTCTGAGGTTCCTGGACTTCCTGAAAGTCTGTTTTCCTTGCCAGATTGGGGAAGTTCTCCTTCATTATTTGTTCAAAGAAGTTTTCCACTTGTTGTTCTTCCTCTTCTCCTTCTGGCATCCCTATGATTCAGATATTGGAACGTTTACAGATGTCCTGGAGGTTCCTAAGCCTCTCCTCATTTTGTTGAATTCTTGTTTCTTCATTCTTTCCTGGTCATATGTTTTTTTTCTTCCTTCTGGTCCACTCCATTGATGTGAGACCCATCTTTCATTCCATCACTATTGTTTCCCAGTGTATTTTTCTTCATTTCACTTATTGTAGCCTTCATATTTTCATCTACTTTTTGACCAGATTCAACCAATTCTGTGAGCATCCTGATCACCAGTGTTTGGAACTGTGCATCTGATAGGTTGGCTATCTCTTGTTCGCTTAAAAGTATTGGCCGTGGGACTTTGATTTGTTCTGTTTAAGCATTTTTTTTTTTTTTGGTCTGGTCGTGCCTGTTACGTATTGATGGGTGGATCCTTAGGTGTTCACCAGGGCGGGGCACCCCAGTTGCTGGGTTGTGACACTCTATGTGGGGGTGAAGTCGGAGAGGGAACAATGGCGCTTGTTCCACTTTCTCTAGGACTTCAGTCCCCTCTGCCGCTTCCCACAAGCAGATTGGGCCTTTCTCCTGCTGGCTCTTAGGTGGGTGGGTTTGTGTACATTCTAGGACCCTGTGGGTCTCCCCATGGAACTCTCCTATGAGGCTGGGAGATTCTCTTAGCACCTCGACCCCCGCAGGCGGTTTCAGTCGGTTCTTTTAGGCTTTATTTACTGGCGCGGGGTCCCTGGGTTGCTCGGTCTGTCTCTCTGCTCATTTTTGGCTGGTTTGTCTGTGTGCGAATGTGTGACTTTGACAGCCAGCTGCCTTGCACACCTCACTGGGTCTGCTGGTTGCCTCTCACGCCTGGGGTCTGCCACCATCCGTTAGCTGCCACCTGCTCCCTGGGCTCCTGCATCTGCCAGCCAACACTTTTTCCTGCCGGGACCCCCGTCAGCTTCTGACTCTGACTCTGACCTTCTTACCGGTCTGGATGAATGGGTATCAGAGTTCTGTACAGTTCATTTCTCTCTGTTCTGGTTGTTTTTTTGTTTCTGAATTTTTGTTGTCCTTAGTTTTGGTTGTGGGAGGAGGCACAGTGTGTACACCTATGCCTCTGTCTTGGCCAGAAGTTCATTGAACAATCTTAAAAATTACTTAAAATGAAAAATAAATAATTTAAAGTATTTCTTATAGTTCAAAAATATTCTTATTAATTTAAAAATATAAACTATATTAAAAGTCTGAAGTTTTTGCTCATTTACATTTCTTGGACAAATTAAGTCCATTTTGCTTCTAGGTCTAGAAAACTTACATAACCATTATTTATTTCTCTGAAAGCTTGTCATGTTGAGTTTGATTGCCTGTCTATAACAGATGAGTAATAGTGTGACTGTGTGACATTGAAAATACCTGTTGGCTTGATTGTAATAGCATTGGGATTTGGTGGTGTTTGCTAAAGTAATTGATGGTATGACCATGTGGTCATACAGTAATAGAAAGAGATGAGAAAGACTGTCAGAGTAATTTACGCTAATGTGGGATTATTACCTAAAGATAATCTTGTACCTTAACAGTATTGAGAAGTATATTTTTCTTTGGGGACAGCAGATAATGAGGGTGTATTATTATGTTTTGTACTTTCTAAGGTAAGAATAATTTGTGAATTTTACTATTAGCATGAAAAAAAGATAATGATTATCAGTAAATACTGTTTAGAGAGGAGCTTGCTTCATGTTTTTTTCTTCATGTTTCATAAAACTACACATTTCTGTTCTTTATGTATATTCTAATGAAATTTGTGTAGGAAATGGTGTGTTTGTTTTTGATTAGATGCATATTTTCTTTCAAGAATTGAAGATATTCTTCCTATACTGCTTGTGTTCTGGTATTCGTTGTTAATTACTTGGATTTAGGAGTACATGATGTACTCCTATCTACAGAAGTCTGTAAATTTTAAGCCACTGATGGCTTGCTTTCTGAATGAAGTGAGAAACTAATGGAGAGTTATGTCATGAGAAACAAAACAGTGATTGGGAGAGATTAGATATGGAGTTGTGGTGAGGATTAGCAGGAAGGCTTTTTCACTTCATTCCTCTCTCCTCTTCTACTGACTAATAAGTTCTTGGCTATGGGATAGGAAATTCCTAATAAAAGGAGATTCCGTCACATCTTGTTTTAAAAGAATTTATTTATTAGAGAGAGGAGAAGGGAGGGACGAAGAGAGGGAAAGAAACATTGATGTGAGAGAGAAGCATCGATTATTTGACTCACACACATGCTCAGCCAGGGACTAAGCCTACAGCCCATACTTGTGCCCTGACTGGGAATTGAATCTACAACCTTTTGATTTGTAGGGTGGCACTCAATCCACTGAGTCACATCAGCCAGGGCTTAGTTTTCTTTTTTTTTCCTCCTTCACTGGCAACCAGTGATGGGGAAGTATCTATAGGAGCCTGATTGATCCCGTATTAAACAACTATCAAAATAATATAATGACAAAGATTATTTGCAGTGTGAGTTATAGGACAAATACTTTAAAGCACAGGTGGCAAACACAAGGCCTACGGGCTGAATCCAACTCTCCACCTCGTTTTATCTGGCCTGGCACCTTGTTTCTACCAGGTGGCAGCGCCAGCTCCTTGCCCCTAGTTAAGGAGTAGTTGCATTTATACCGTCCTAAAGTTACATTCAGCTTTCTGAAGGCAACTGCAAGGCTGATGTGGCCCCCAGTGAAAATGAGTTTGACACCCCTGCTTTAAAGGCTCTTGTGTTTTCCTTAAAATTATTTCAGATGCTTATAATGAGCTGTGATTTTTATCATTTCTTCTCAGATTGAGTCATAGGACTTTGAAAATTCACAGGAAAACTCTTAATAGCTATTTGAAGATGAAAATCAAACCAAGTCAAAAGAGGATGAAGAGGCAGGAAGACTTCTCAGCACAATCTTTTTTCTTGTGTCATAACTGCTCACCTTTTAGGACTCAGCCTTTCATATCAGCTTGCCCTCTGTACCACATTTGTTTTGTACCATTTTTGATGTCATAATATACAGTTTTGGGGCAATTTTATTTAGGTCCACAAATTAGTTCAATAATTTGGGAAATATGCCCTCTTAAATATGAAAATGTTAGTCTAGCTATTTCCCGAAAACTAACTGGACTTTATTAAAATTTGGAGAACAGTTTTATTAGAGTCATAATTGTCATGGGTGATACACATGAGAGATCACTCTTTGGTTGCCCTGTCAAACTTGCATGAGTCTTCAGAGATTACAGTGAATGAGTGAGTTTGTTTTCTTGTAAGCTGTCACATTCTCTTCAAAGTGTCAGCCTGAGTCGTGAGCAGATAATGTTAGAAACATTCACCTTCTCCAGTTGATTTTTTACCCTTTACTGTTTTTTTTTTTGTCTAATGTTTAATTTTTTTAGTCTCAAAACGTGCCCAAAGAATAGGTGGATCTGAAAGATCTTAATACTTCTAACTTATGCTATTTCTTTTTAGTTTTTGAAATATGAACCTGTCTGTTGGACTTGGAAAGCTCTAGAAACAGCTCTAGTAAGCTTAAGGTATTTTATAGAAAGTCCAGTCCATCTGCAGTTTAACTTACTTTTCTTTAAAAAACAAATGCCCTGGCTGATGTGGCTCAGTGGATTGAGCATTGGCCTATGAACCAAAGGGTTGCTGGTTCAGTTCCCAGTCAGGGCACATGCCTGGGTTGTAGGCCAGGTCCCCAGCTGGGGGTGTGTAAGAGGCAACCAGTAGATGTTTCTCTCACACATTGATGTTTCTCTCTCTCTCTCTTTCTCCCTCCCTCCCCTCTCTGTAAAAATATGAATGAATAAAATCTTTAAAACAAACAAATCCTAACATTTGTCCTAAGCCTGTAGAGATTCTGATAGGCAGTAGAGAGGAGAAAGAGTAGGAGCTTTGTAAAATTATCTAACTGTGATAGAAATTGCCAATTAATTTAGCAAATATTATTACTGAGAATGTTACCAATGAACATCACTGTTGTAGATGTAGTAAATTAACATAAATTTCATCTCAGTGGAGCTTCTAGTAAGCACTAGAAGACATATCTGTAAATAACTACAACATAAAGCTGGAATTCTTTTTTTGTGATTATTTTTTATTGTGTTTTTTTTCATTACCATTTATTATTCCTCTTCTACCTCTTCTACCTCCACCCTCCACCCTCCCTCCCCTTCAAGCACCACATTGTTTAAAGCAGGAAGTCTCAAGTGTCTTGTGAAAAGAAGTAACAGATAAATTCCAACAGAGAGTTACCTTCTGGCTGGTATGTCAATTTGGATAGCCTTTGAAGCAACATGTTGCTTGAGCAAGACATTAAAAGGTTAGGTAAGTTTTAGAGCTGAGTAGGAAAGATATTCCAGGCAAGTGCAAGTTGTTTCTGTGGAAACACAGGTAAGGTGCTAGAAAAGAATAAATTGCTGAGTTGTCTAGTATGTAAAATGCTCAGAAGGTAGTGTGTGTGTGTGTGTGTATGTATTTTTAAAAGACTAGACAAACATTTAGAAACAGATTTATTAGTTCACAGAGTTTGTACTGTATTGAAAAGGCAATGAAAAGCCATTGAAATCTTTCAAGTGCAGAAAGGACACCCCAGGGTATACTGGGGCAGAAACTGAAGGTGGGCTAACAGCTGGGCAGTAGCTAGATTATTGTAGTAATCTTGGTGAGATTGGTAAGGAGCTGAGGCAAAGTAATTTGATAGTGATTAAAAAGAGCTAATGAGTATGTAAGGCTCTGCTGGGGCAATCAATAGGACTTGGCAGGTAATTGATGTGGGGGTGATGAAAGAAGGAGGAGGCTCCAGAAAGGTTGTAAATTATTGGCGCATTAGATAATAGTACTTTGTGTTTGTATATGGAGCTTTAGAATTCATAAAACACAGTTATATCTGAGCCTTCATAACTCCATAAGTTAAATAAAGAGAATATCTTTATGGATGAAGAAATAAAGAATTCAGGGAGTTCACTGTGTTAATACAGAGAGTCAATGCAGATCTGGGCCTCTAACTGTAGTTTTCCAGTTTCTTGGCCAGTGCCAAGTATTCCGTATTCTAAAATACTCATCTTTGAGAACCAGGGAAGAAAAACCCTGGCATCTTATCCTAGTGTATACCACTAGGTTTGAATATGAGAAATTGCTTTACCTTTTCTGATCTTTAGTTTCTCCAGATATCCTTATGCATTTTACTTTTCAGGGATACTTTCAGGATAAAATGTAATGTGTTTTATTTTTATTAACTTTATTCAGCAAGTAATAGTATTAAATACTCTTCTTGGTACTGGAATGCAAGATATGTAAACATGCAATCCCTGCTCTTGCAGTGTTTCATAGACTAGAGAAGGCAGGTAGAAAAACATATAAATAAATAATTATAATAAACCATGAGAAGTGCTGCAGCAGTCCAGGTGCATGTCTATGACAGAGGAAGGAACAATTAGGAAAATCAGCGAAGGCCTCAGGGAGATGTGAACTAAGTTTGGATGCATAATTAATGGTTTAACTGTAGTTAAATATTAAGGCAGAGGGTAAAATAATACGTCATCATCATAATAGTAGCTACTGTTTGTTGAAAGCTTCCAAAAGCCAAGGAACCCCAAGGATTGCTGGTAGTCACAGGTTACGAAGGGGCAAGAAAGGAATCTTCTCTAGAGCTGTCAGAGGGAGCATGATTCTGCCAACACCTTGACTTCAAACTTCTGGCCTCCAAAATGTGAGAAAATAATTTTTTGTTGTGTTAAGCCACCCAGTTTGTGGTACTAGGATATTTTCATTAACTTTATTAGCAGCCCAAGGAAGCTAATATAGTTTGGTAGTGGCATAAGAATCAAATTAATCAATAAACTAGAAATAGACCCATGATTATATAATCATTTGTTGTTTTTTTAATTCATTGGGGTGACATTGGTTAATAAGAATATATAGGTTTCAAGTATACATTTCTGTGATACTTGATCTGTATATTGCATTGTGTGCCCACCTTCCCCAAAGTCAAATTTTCTTCTGTCACCATATATTTGATCCTCTTTACCTTTTAGTACCCCCTACCTCCTTCCTTCTGATAACCACCACGCTGTTGTGTGTATCTATGAGTTTTTGTTTGTTTTTCTTGTTTACTCATTTGTTGCTTTCACTTTTATATCCCACATGAGTGAAATCATATGGTTGTTAACTTTTTCTGTCTTATTTCATCTAACATGATATTCTCGAGATCTATCCAGTTGTTGCAAATGGCAGTATTTCATCTTAATGCTGAGTAGTATTCCATTGTTTATATGTACCACATCTTCTTCATCCAATCATCTATCAAAGGATGACTGTTTCAAGGTATCAAAACCATCCATCGAGGGAAAGAAAAACCTTTTCAACAAACAGTGTTGGACACAGAAATTTCAGAAAGTGTCCAGGGTACTCCTGGTCAGTGTTCCCCTTCATTGGACACTACTGATGCCTGTTCTCTCTTTTCAAGGAATGTGAATTGTTTAACCGTGAGCCCTCCTCTAGGTTGTGGCCTTAGGAAATCACATCTTGGGGAGAGTCACTTTCTTCATGACTGGTTGATGCTAATTTGGCTAGAGATGACCCCAAGGTCCACCAAATTAAGCACGACTTCCCACTAGAGGTTTGGTTCTTGATCTTAAACTTCTGTCTATTCTAAGAAAAGCCCATCAGATCAATGCTTTTATAACTCAAGTGGAAGTGTAATCATTTTGGCTGCTGCCCTTTAGTCTTCCTCTAGAATACATGCAGTCCAAGGAATATAAAAATTGGCTATGTAGGGAACCAAGGTTACTTTCATGCTCTTGGAAAACAAATTTCTAAAATTATAGTTTCAAAGTTATAGTTATGTGTACTGTCATTTAAAGTTTTATCCAGTGTTAGCCCTAGTTTCAGCATTACTAATATCTTAAAAAAATTAAAATTTAACTTAATTTTATCTTGATTTTATAATGTTCTTCACCAAATTTATCAATGTCTCCTTTGTCATGTCCACTTTTATTTGTTTTCTTTAAAACTTGTTTTGTCTAATGAAAAAAATGAACTGATGAACAATATAAAACCAGAGGCATGTGTATACATGGAACAGAATGACACATCTCAGGTGGGTGGGGGTTGGGAGGACTGGAAGAGATTAGCCAAAGACCATATATGCATATATACATAGCCCAAGGACACAGAAACAGTATGGTGAAGTGGGGGGGGGGGCTAGGTAGGGAATGAGAAAGTAAATTGTGGTATATTCAGCAACAGAATAAAAAATAAAAAATAAAAGAGAACAAAACCACAAATACACACAGCCTAGATGCATCTAAAAAATATCGTGTGTGGGAGTGAGGAAGTCTTACATAATATAGTACATGTCCTATGTTTCAAATATATGAAGTTTTATAGGGGGCAAAACTAACTCATGGTAGAAACATTTAAAACAGTGGTATTTGATCAGGAGTTGCCTGGGAAGGGGCATGAGGGAACTTCAGGATGATGATAATGTCCTGTATTTTGATAAGAAAAACAAAATGCATGCTTTTTGATAAAGCATTTTCATTGTAAAGATATTCAAACATAAAGATGTATGTATAAGGAGGAGATGGTGGAGGAGTAAGCAGAAGCTACACTAACCTCCTCCCAGGACCAATCTGGAATTACAGCTACATTGTAGAGAAATGATCCTAAATAACCAAGTAAACATTAGCTGGAGAGAAGCCTTATAAAATACAGACAGACAGAAGAACCACTTGACCATATAGTGACTAGTAGGGAGTACACAGATACGAGAGGGCTGACTGGGCTCCCATGGGTGGCAGCTAAGGATCTGGAGGGATAGTTCTGTGGCTGGGGGTTCCCCTGAGAAGAGTGGGCTCTAAACCCCAAGCTGGGCTTCCCAGTCTACAGCACCAGAGCTGAAAAGGAACCCACGTAACATCCAGTTATGAAAAACAGCAGGGTTTCTGTCTGCCAGGGAGAGACGGCTGGAGAATACAGAGCCTCTTAAAGGACCAGTGCACAAAATTATGCTTGCAACCACCTACCCTGGGATGTGGCAGAGGGAGGGCAGAGTGGACTAAAAACATTTGTGGAGAGTCTGGGGATGGTGGCTCATGGGAGAGAACTGAAGGAACAACCGCCAGTATCCCTGTGCTGACTCATTCCCCATACTGCAGGAGCCACCTTCCTCAGTCAGAGCATTCCTCTGTAAGTTGCTACAGTATGAGGGGAAGCAATAGCCATGTCCAAAGGAATTACTCAGCCCTACATTGTGGAGCTTAATGCTAGCTGGTAATTACAGGTTGATTACTTGAACAAACTGATCAGTTTAATGCTTAGCAACTAAATTTAGCAACTAAGGTGAAGAATACAAAGAAGCAGCCAAATTGGAAAGACAAACAGACGCCAAATGAGAGAACGAGAGAATTTTCCAGAAGAACTAGATGAAATAAATGGAAGCAAGCAATTTATCAGATAGAGTTTAAAGTAATGAGTATAAGGATTCTCAAACATGAGAAAAGACATAGAAACCATTAAAAAAGGACCAGTCAGAAATAAAGAATGCAATATCTGAAATAAATAATACCCTGGAAGGAATACATAGTAGGTTAGATGAAGCAGAGAATCACATCAGTTATTTGGAAAACAAGGTAGAAAAAAAACTCCCAGGCAGACCAGGAAAAAGAAAAAAGAATTTCAAAGAAATGAGGAGAACTTAAGAAACATCTTGGACAATATGAAGCGTAACAACGTCTGCATCATGGGAACACCGGAAGCAGAAGATAGCGAGCAAGGGCTCAAGAACCTATTTAAGAAATAATGAGCCGGCCAAGATGGAGGCATAGGTAGACACACTGTGCCTCCTCGCACAACCAAGATAGGGACAACAACAATTTAGAAACAGAATAACAACCAGAACTGGCAGAAAATTGAACTGTATGGAAGTCGGACAACCAAGGAGTTAAAATAGACACGTTCATCCAGATCGGTAGGAGGGGTGGAGAGGGATCACGGCACACAGAGCGTTGGGACCGGGCGCATAAGACCATAGCGGTGCACCCTGGGTGCATAGGCGGCGGCTGGCAGACCCTGGTTGAGGGGTGGCAACCAGCAGACCCAGCAAGGCGGCGATTGTGAAGCAAGGCACTGCACGCAACCCAGGATCCCAGCGCTGCAAAATAGAGCCTTGGGGCACTGATTGAAAACACCTGTCGGGGTTGAGGCGCAGGGAGAGACTCCCAGCCTCACAGGAGAGGTTGTTGGAAAGACGCACAGGGTGTACAAGCCCACCCACACGGGAATTAGCACCAGAAAGGCCCAGATTGCTTGGGGGAAGCCGCAGAAGGGACTGAAGTCTGATGGAGAGCAGAGCAAGCAAAATTGTTCCCTCTCAGACCCTGCCCCCATATACAGTGTCACAACCCAGCAATGGGGGTGCCCCACCCTGGGGAACACCTAAGGCTCTGCCCATCAATACATAACAGGCATAATGATACCAAAAAAAAAGAGAGATGGCTCAAATAGAAGAACAAATGAAAGCCCCAGAACCCATCCTTTTAAGCGACCAAGAGATAGCCAACCTATCAGATGCACAGTTCCAAACACTGGTGATCAGGATGCTCACAGAATTGGTTGATTTTGGTCACAAATTAGATGAATGAAAACTATAATAAGTGAAATGAAGAAAAATGCACACGGAACCAATAGTGATGGAATGAAAGCTGGGTCTCACATCTATGGCGTGGACCAGAAGGAAGAAAAAAACATACAACCAGAAAAGAATGAAGAAACAAGAATTCAACAAAATGAGGAGAGGCTTAGGAACCTCCAGGACATCTTTAAACCTTCCAACATCTGAATTATAGGGGTACCAGAAGGAGAAGAGGAATAGCAACAAGTGGAAAAGATATTTGAACAAATAATAAAGGAGAACTTCCCCAATGTGGCAAAGGAAATAGACTTCCAGGAAGTCCAGGAAGCTCAGAGAGTCCCAAAGAAGTTGGACCCAAGGAGGAACACACCAAGGCACACCATAATTACATTAGCCAA
>JAPYXV010005445.1:0-10526 GCA_028533065.1 Trachops cirrhosus | reverse complement strand
TGAAGTAAAGGGGGGGAATGTGGGTGGGAGAGGGTGTTCAGGGTGGAGGGGAATGAAGGGGGGATAATAGGACAACTGTAATAGCATAATCAATAAAATATATTTAAAAAAAAGAATTATAGTCAGTTCTATAAGCTTCTAAAAGATAGTGTGACTTGCACATCCATTTGTTTGTTTAGAGTACATGCTGATATTTCTAGAGCTGGTTTCTTCTCTTTGTTTCATACTGAAGTTTTTTTTGCACTTGTCCTAGAAAAAATGCAGTTGTTTTAACATGGATTCATTGTACTTTGTGTGACTATGACCTGAAAGCTCAGGTGGTTATTTTTTAAATAATCAAGAGCATTGATTTATAACTTAGAGTAAAATCTACCTTTTAAAATTGTACATCTCAGTAAGTTTTTACAAATGTACATAGTCATGAATACAACACCAATCCAGATACAGCTTAGTTTAGTCTTTCTGAAAAGACCTGTTAGGAGGCCAGTTTTTAATCCCTGCAAGCTAAGCGATGATGGTAGCCTGGACCAGTATGAGTGATGGAGCTAACAGGCGATCACACTCAGCATGTACTCAGCAAGGTAAAGCTGGCAGGATTTGCCAATGGGTAAAATATGGGGGTATGAGGATAGAGAGGAGTCAAGGATTTATTATTTCTCAAGATTCTGTGGACTGACCGGGCAGTCTCTAGGGCTTTTGCCTGAGCGTGATCATATTGCTGTGGTCTGTTGAAGGCTGGAGGGTCTAAGGGGACCCCACTCATATGGCTCATGTCTGGCACTGGCAGTCAGCTGGGTCCTTTGATTCTCCTCCGTGTGACCCCTTACTCTCCTTTAGGCTAGGTCAGCTTACATGGTAGTCCCACACTTAGTTTTAAACAATTACAATGTTATTTCTTATGATCGTGTGTTGATTGGGCAGTTCTGCTTCTCTCATCTGGACTCACTCATGCGGGCTGGATGGAATGGATTTGGCTGGGACAACTGGGATGGCCTAGCTTCTTTCCATGTTGACTTCAGCCCCAAGCTTCTTAAGAGTTTAAGGTTCTCAGGGCAGTGTTTCAAGAAGGTAAATCAGATATTACAAGGCCCCTGCAGGCCTGGGACTAAGAACTCAAATAACATCACTTCTACCACAGGTTGTTGGTCAAAGCAAATTAAAAGGCTGGTCTAGACTCAAGGATTTGGAGAAACTGACCTCACTGACACATGGAGAAGGGGAAAAGTCCCATTGCAAAGGGGCACACGTACTAGAATGGGAGGAGATGCAGCTGCGAAACAGTTTACCCCACCACCGTCCTGCTGACTCAGCTACTTTCTTTCCTCCTGCCATTTAAGACTCATTGCTTCTGTACCTCTGTGTGACTTTTACTCCTTAAGAGAAGACAAGGACTCCTAAGGCATTAACTTGGGACCAGATCTCCTTATAAACTGCAGAAGAACCTATAAAGGGTTGCTCAGTTTTCACTGTGGTGAGGCAACCCTCTATCCGTGGTAGCCGATGCGTGTGATCTCACAGACTCTTAACAGAAAGGACAGTGGGAGTGGCAGGTCCTCTGAAGCATTACACAGGCACCTGGCTTTCTGGTACAGTGCACCTGCAGAAAGTTGTGTATATAAATATCGGGCTATAATTAAGTATGCAAGAAATATACCTCTTAGATTTTCTTTCTTTGTTTTATTAAAGATTTTATTTATTTTTAGAGAGAGGGAAGGGAGGGAGAAAGAGAGGGAGAGAACCATCAGTTTGTGGTTGCCTCTCACATGCCCCCTACTGGGGACCTGGCCTGCAACCCAGGCATGTGCCCTGACTGGGAATCGAACCAGCAACCTTTTGGTTTGCAGGCTGGCACTCAGTTCACCGAGCTACTCCAACCAGGGCTACCTCTTAGATTTTCTATGACAACTAATTTTCTGTTTTGAGTCTCTGATCCACCAAGATGAAGATTCTTAATTTTAGTCAGTTTAGAGTTTTCCCTCCCACGCCAGGGGCTGTACCTCATTTCTGGAGGGTCTTATACAGCATCATGGCATCAGGAGAGCCATCTAGGCCTCTTTATCATTGGTCTCTACAGTCTACCTGGAACTTTTGTTATCTCACTTAATCCTTATTCATTGATCCCTGTAGGTTGACATTTCGTAATAACAATCACCATGATTATGATAGTAATTATTATAGCTTTATAATAGTGTGAATAGCAATTGCTATTTATTTAATCCCTGCTCTGAGGCAGGCACTATGAGATTTGTTAGAGTATTACTCAAAACCCAGCAGCACAGTGCATGTCTATTACAACCTGTGGCATTGCCCAGAGTGGAGTACGTGTAATGGACACTTGTAATGATTGATGTTCAGCCTTTGAACCCCCTTGGAATGTGAGGGATTCCCTGCCGTCCCAAAGAGAAGTCGAAATGAACAGACACCTAATATTCTAGCTCCTCTGCCAGCTGGGATGTGGGCCCTTGTCTCAGGCTCTGCCAATCAGATGCACTCATCTGGGATTTTGAATTTGAAACTAATGACACAAAGGAACAAGGACAGTGGCGATTTCTCACTGGTGTCAGTGACAGCAGCATCCAGTTGGCAGGCACAGCAGTGTCCGTGCTGCCAGCCGCTGGATCCGGCATTGAATACCAGGGATGACGCGGGAGCAAGCCGCAGGCCTTCTGTTCAGTGGCCGCGGCAGCTGCACCCCAACAGCCAGCTCCCTGGTTCTAAGTTTCGCTGGGCATTATTTGCATAGCTTCTCTTGATTCTTGCCTATTTTCTCAGTTAATCTGTGAGCTACCCATTAAATACTGTTTCAAGAAATTAACTGCTGGAGAAATGTTTATCAGGAATGGTTGGTTGCAGGCAGCAGATCCTCAGGGCAAAGTGGTGGTGGTGGTGGAGGTGGGCAGGGTGGCTTTAAGCTGAGATTAGTTATTTGGCCTGGTTTATGATAATGGTTAGGAGAGTCCAGCTAACACTGAGTAACTAGATTTTCTCAGCCCATGGTAAGTAGTAGCAAAAAAGCTAACTAAATAATTCCATGGATCAAGTTTACTGATGGTCCAACTGAAGCCAAAACTTTGAGCTGCCAAGTGCTACTGCCATCGGTGTGAAGGGCAGGAGGACTTCAAGGACATGGAGGGGTTGTCGTTGCTTCTAATATTGCCGAATACCCTGAAGAAAGAACAGCAAGCTAAGACTTCTAAATTACTGGCTTAAATTATCAATGGAAACTTAAGGGCTCTTTTTGACTGTGCTATAAATATTAATGAGATTTTTTTTCATGACATAAGCCCTTGTTGCTGAAGAATTCAAACAGTTGTAAGCCTAACATAATGTTTGATCCTCGGTGTTGCCAAGTTTTAGTAGTTCAATTCATAGTCTGTCTAGTCTCTGATGAGGAAGTTAGGATATCGATCAGGAAAGAGTGGTATCTGAATAAACGGACAGAGCTATATCGGAAAATTTGGCTGACTCAGACCACCCCAAATTCCGCACCGACTGAGCCTCCCTTGTCAGCTGAGGCAGCATCTCCTCCGGATTCTCGATGGCTTGAAGGCCTTTCTCAATTCCTCCTCACACACTTCAGTTATTTTTCATGCCTCACTCTTTGAAAAGAAAAGGGAACTGTCTCACGACCAGTCCTCTCCCATGTATGCACCTCTTGCATTTCTTTCTCTGCAGTCACATTTGAAAATATCCCAGGAGATTCCAAATAGTATATTGGGACTATCCTTGGAAATGTAGAAAGAGAAGTTACCAGGGAAACTGGCACTTTCTACTATCAACAGGATAGAGAAAGGCTGGAAACGCCCAAGAGTTACTGAGCTAAAAGTAAATAAAAAAGATGAAAAAGTAGAGGCTAAAATCAAATGCAAAGAGAACCAAATGAAAACAACTATGAGTAAATATTAAAAACATAAACACGAAGAAAATATAATTCAAGTTACTTCTGAACACAGCACATGGACTCGTGTTGTCTGTACAATAAGTTCTAAGGACAAAGACAACTGCAAAGAAATCCTGAACATTATTATCTCATGTGCTTGTTGGTGTTAACAACTGTTTAACTGTTTTTGAGACTTATCGTAGGATAGAGCAACTGGATAAAGATATTGGTGTGAATGAGAATCCAAGTTTTCATTGTGGGGAGAAAGGAGATAAAGACATGGAACAGGGAAAGAAGATAAAGAACCAATGAAGAATCACCAGTGTATACTGAGGATTAAGAAAACATCCTTGCGCCCTGGCTGGTGTAGCTTAGTGGATTAAGCATGGGCCTGTGAACCAAGAGATCACGGTTCGATTCCCAGTCAGGGAACATGCCTGGGTTGCAGGCCAGTTCCCAGCAGGGAATGCACAGGAAGCAAACATACATTGATATTTCTCTCCCTCTCTCCTTCCTTTCCCCTCTGAAGATAAATAAATAAAAACTTTAAAAAAATGTTAAAAAAAAAAAGAAAACAGCCTTGGCTGGTGTGGCTCAGTGGATTGGGCGCCCGCCTGTGAACCAAAGGACCGCTCCTCAGATTCCTGGTCTGGGGCACATGCCTGGGTTGCAGGCCAGATCCCCAGTAGGGGGCATGTGAGAGGCAAACACATATTGATGTTTCTCTCCTCTTTCTCCCACTCTCCCCCTCTGTCTAAAAATAAATAAATAAAATCTTAAAAAAAAAATCCTAGCTTTGTCCACTGCAAAGGCCTAGTGACAGTAAACGCTGCAGAACACTCAGCTTTAGTTTTTAAATACCATCCTCAACTAAAAGGTTCCTTGAAGAAATGGCTGATTCCAGGTGTGGGTGGGGAACTGGAAGGTGAGCTTGCACTATCTCGTTGTGCCCATAAACCAGGCAGTGGGATTGCTCAGAGACTGATGAGGTCACATCAAAAGGACACAGGAATCTGATTGAAGGGGGTCCACGTGGCCAAATTTGGGACAATTTCAACATAAGAATAATTAACAATGATCATAACACATGGACAAATGAATCTGTGCATATATACTGGTCAGAGGGAAGAGAGAGAGGGGGAGGGAGGAAAGGAGGGAAAAGACAGGAGAAGAGAAAAGAAGGGACAGGATTTTCTTGTTTAAAATAAAAGTACCAACTAGTCAACGTAGAAGAAACAATCAAATGAAAAAAACCCACGGCCTTGCAACTCACAATAAATAATTGATCCAGGCAAGGATCATCAATGCATGTTAACACCACTGGGTGAAAAGTTTTGGGGGGACAGGGTTTCAAAATGTCTCTTTCAAATCACCTACTAATTACAAAAATGGCAAGTGTGTGTTTACAATGAAGAAATTAGCACATTAATTATATGAACAAAAAATAGCATCACCTATAGGGATGCTATAAAGAAGTATAAAACACCATCTAGGTATTATTCTTGCAAGAAGTGTTTTATTTGAATCTGATAATGAGGAAATGAACAATCAGATAAATCCTCAAATGCAGAATGTGGGACATTTTATAAAGAATTGGGCTGAACTCTTTAAAAGAGTCAATGCCATAAAAAATATCAATATCATCACTCCACCAATGTCATAAACCACCACTAGAAAATGGTGTTAGAACTCTTCTAGATTAGGGGAGGGAATTTCAGGGGAGAAGGAAAGGGTTTACAGGAACAAATATAGAGGACACATGGACAAAACTAGGGGGGTTGGAAAAGGGAGGGAGGAGGGGAGGAATGGGTGGGTGGGCTGGAATGGGAATAAAGGATAGAAACTGTATTGAATAAACTAAAATAAAAAAATTAAAAATAAATAAATAAAAAAAGAACTCTTCTAGATTAAAAGATGTGAAAGAAACTTAATTCAATGTATGTATAATGATTGGATCTTGGATTTAAGAACAGCCATAAACTACATTTCTGGGACATATTAGATAATGTTAGTGAATTGCTAATTTCCCGAGGTGGGTAATTGTGTTGTGGTTTTGTAGAAGAGTATTTTTATTCTTAGGGGATGCGTGCTGATGTGTTTAGGGATAAAGTGAAGTGTAAGGATCTCTGTGATTTACTCATTAACAGTCACTCCCTATTTGCCCCAAATTTACTGATTCCCCAACTCTGGCAACCACGAATCTATTTTCCTTCTTTACAGACTGACCTATTATGGGCATTTCAAATAAACGGAATTATACATTATAGTCTTTTGTGGCTGACTTCCTTAATTTAGGATACAAGTTATAGCTTCTATCAATACTTCATCCCTTTTTACTGATCTATAATATTTCATATGCCCTATTTTGTGCATCCATTCATCAGCTGATGGACATTTGGGCTGTTTCCACATTTGGCTATTATGAATAATGTTGCTATGAACATTCGTGGGCAAGTTTCTGTATAGATATGTATGTTTTAATTTTTCTCAGGTATATACCTGGGAGTGGAATTGCCTGTATGGTTACTCAGTTGATCACAGGGTTGGTCTAGGTGTAACCTTTTTAGAAACTGCCAAACTGTATTCCAAAGCAGCTGATGATTTTCCACTCGGCAGTGAGTCAGGGTTCCAGCTTCTCTGTTTTCTTACCAACACTGCCTTTTCGATTATAGTCGTCCTAGTGGGTATGAGGTGGGATTTCATGGTTTCGATTTATATTTCCCTGAAGTTGGGCATCCTTTCATGGGCTTATTGACCACTTACACATCTTTCTGAAGAAATGTCTATTTGGATCATTTGCCCATTTCAAAAACTGAATTGTCTTTTAATGACTGAGTTGTAAGAGTTCTTTATATATTTTAGATACTAGACCCTTATTAGACATATGAATTACAAAAATTTTCTCTCAATCTTTGAATTATCTTTTCCTTTCTGCATGGTACCTTTTGACGTACAAAAATTTTAATTTTAATAATGTCCCAATTACTTTTGTTGTCTCTACGTATTTTTGGTGTCATGTGTAAGAAATCATCGCCTAATCAAGGTCACGTTTTACACCCGTGTTTTCTTTTGAGTTTTAGATTTGGGCACTTACATTTAGGTCTTTGATCCAGTTAAAGTTTTTGTATACGGTGTGAAGTCCCACTTGTTCTGCATGCATCTATCCAGTTATTCCAGTGCCATTGGTTGAAAAAGCTATTCTTTCCCCAGTCAATGGTCCTGGCGCTCTCCTCGGAAGCCTACTGACTGTGGAGGTGAGGACTTCTGGGTAGACTCAGTTCTGTCCCATTCGTCCACACGTCTGCCCTGCCGCCAGCGCCACACTGTCGTGACTACTGCAGCTCTGTAATAAGTTTTGAAACTGGGAAGTGTGAATCCTCCGACATTCTTTTTCCAGATTGTTTTGGCTACTCTGATCCCTTGCATTTCTGTATAATATTTTAAAACACACTTTATTTTCTAGAGCAGTTTTAGGTTCACAGCATAATTGAATGAAAACTGCGAGTTCTGTGTACCTCCTGCCCCATTATGAACATCCAGAACTAGAGTGGTACATTTGTCACAGTGACCCTGCAGTGACATGTCGTTATCACCCAAAGTCCATAATGTACGCTGGGGTTCACCACTGGTGCTGAACATTCTAGGGGACTGGACAAATGTATCATGACATGTACCTGCCATTACAATATCGCACAGAATAGTTTCACAAACCCTCTGTGCTCTGCCTTTTCATCCCTCCCTCCCCACTACCCCTGGCAACCACTTATCTTTTTACTGTCTCCATTTCAAAACAGAAATAATTGGTAAATTGTATGCAGTTCCTCCTGGTATTTGCAGTGGCATATTACCAAATGTATTCTGTCACTATTGTTTTTCTTATTTCCTCCTTACTGGGTTCATCAGCCTTGCTGTAAACAGCTTCAGCAGCTCCTGAAAATAAAACAGCCCTAAGACCATCACTGGCTATAAGATTGATGACAATCTTACTCTTGAGAGCAACAATGTATCCTTTTTAAAGTGTATTTTTGTCACATCACTTTAGACACTTATTGTTGGCCACACAGTATAGGAGCACATTAGGCTTTTGCTAGACTGCATTTTGTTATTCAGTAGAACTGTTTTATGGAACACATTTTTGTTATTAAAGAAAATAAATTAGGTTCCACTTCAAGAAGTCTTTCTCTGGATTTTTGTTAATGCTGTGAATTTTATTTTTATATTTATTATAATAAAAAGGAGTTGCATTGATTTTCCCATCTGAAGTTTAGGAAATGTTTCATTTCATTGTTTGTTTCCTATTGGCTACTATTAAGCAGAGGACCAACGAATGAATTTTTTTCCTGTTGGAAATAATTGAGCAAGTTCTGCACGTAGTACAGTTGACCCCTGAACACTGTGAAGCTGGGGTGGAGGTATTAGAGCTGCCCCCCACCCCACCCAGCCAAAAATCTGTGTATAACTTTTGACTCCTCAAAACTTAACTACTAACAGCCTACTGTCGACTGGAAGCCTTACCAATAATGTAAACAGTCATTTAACATGTATTTTGTATGTTATATGTACCATGTACTATATTCTTACAATGAAGCTAGAGAAAATATTAAGAAAATCATAAGAAATATTTACAATGTTTATTGAAAAAAATCTGCATCTATAAGTAGACCTGCACAGTTCAAACTGGTTCAAGGGTCAACTGTTTATGTTTTGCAATTTATATTACCATGGAGCGTGTCTAGAGATGAATTCGGGGAAGGAAGATGGCCATCAGAGTGTGCTCATGTCTGCTAAATGGAGGACATAATCCTTCTACAGATCAAGACATTGTGTGTCTTCGAGGTTCAGCTCTTTGGCGTGGTTAGAGACCTATACAGCTTTTGTTATTTACTCTTTTGAAATTCTAGTGAACAGCATATCTCTTGGGAAAATATGAATTGCCTTGTATTGAGGTCTCCAGGAGGACCCCAATATATATAGCACCCTTCTTCTTTGCCTGAGTTTTGGACCAGTAGAGGAAATAACATAAAGAGTAACTACAGAGGCCAGCGTTTTGATGACGTCTTTGTAACTGGTAGAGAGGAAGTTGGAGGATGTGGCCCTCAGTGTCCTCGCTAAGAATCAAGCCAGAATGGGAGAGATTTAACCCAGGAGGGGCGGAGAGATGGGGAGGAGCAGGGCATGTGAAAGAACAGCTAAGCTGAAACTTGCACTAGTGGTTATTCTTCATGGATTTACCGATCAGACTGACCATTCCACCTGCCTTGGGTGGAGTGAGAAAAGGGCAGAGTGTGCTTGGAAAAAGCCCTCCTCCTGGGAGCAGAAGAAAGCAGTTGCATTCCCACCCCCAGCTCTTTGTTTTTTTGATCCGTTGATTTGGCTGCTAAGCCTACGGTCAGCCACGGGCTGCCCTCAGTTTTGCCCCCCAGTCATGAAACTGCTCCTCTCAAACCAAGTGCTTCTCTTCTGGGCATCGTCCAACAACGGATTGCTGAGGGAGTTTAAATTTGGCCTCAGAAGGCTCGGAAACGGGTAAGGAAGTACACTTACCGATCAACACAAAGGTATTCCATTTCAAAGGCCGAACACTCCCTATTTTTCATGCCGAACTATGACCCTCCCATTGCCCACCACAGCGCATCAGAGGTTCTGCGTGAGACTGAGAATATTAAGATACTCTAATAATAAAAACTCTGAACATATGAACTTCATCAAGTATGAATCTTGACTCATGGCCAAATTCTCAGGGAGAAATGACTGACTCAAGGTGAAGTCTTTCCATAAATTTGAGCCCAGAGACAATTAGGTACGAAGAAATTAAAATCCAAAAACCAAAATTTCTTGCTTGTGAGTTAAAAATCCATAGTCTAGAGGAACTTCCGGCCAAGATGGAGGCATAGGTAGACTGTGCCTCCTCGCACAACCAAGATAGGGACAACAACAATTTAGAAACAGAATAACAACCAGAACTGACAGAAAATTGAACTGTATGGAAGTCGGACACCCAAGGAGTTAAAATAGCCCCGTTCATCCAGACCAGTAGGAGGGGCGGAGTCGGGTGGCCCTGCAGGTCTTGGAGCAGAGAGCAGAGAGCATTGGGACCAGACTTGTAAGGCAACCAGGGTGCACAAGGCAACTGGGGCGCGCAAGACCACAGCAGGTGGGCCATGGGCACCCAAGCAGCGGCTGGCAGACCCTGGCCAAGGGGTGGCAACCGGCAGACCCAGCAAGGCAGTGATTGTGAAGCAAGGCACTGCACGCAACCCAGGATCCCAGAGCTTGGAAACAGAGCCTTGGGGCACTGATTGAAAACACCTGTGGGGGTTGAGGCACAGGGAGAGACTCAGCCTCACAGGAGAGGTCATTGGAAAGACCCAAGCGGTGCACAAGCCCACCCACACGGGAATCAGCACCACAAAGGTCCAGTTTAGTTGGGGGAAGCGGCGGCAGAAGGGATTGAAATCGGCAGAGAGCGGAGCAAGCGCCATTGTTCCCTCTCGGGCTCCACCCCCACATACAGCTTCACAACCCAGTGACTGGGGTGCCCCGCCCTGGTGAATACCTAAGGTTCCTCCGCCCCTCATAAGTAACAGACGCAACCAGACCAAAAAAAAAAAAAAAAAAACCCAAAAAACCCCCAAAGAGATGGCTC